>PVIY010034906.1:0-26759 GCA_004026745.1 Myrmecophaga tridactyla
ATACCAATTAAAATCCCAACAACTTACTTTTCAGAAATAGAAAAACCAATAACCAAATGCATTTGGAAAGGAGGGGTGCCCTCTAACCAAAAATAGCTTGAGAAAAAAAATGAAATGAGTGGTCTCGCACTACCCAACTTTAAAGCATATTATGAAGCTACAGTGGTTAAAACAGCATGGTTCTGGCATAAAGATAGGTATACTGACAAATAGAATCAAGTAAAGTGTTCAGAAGTAGACCTTCTCATCTATGGACAATTGATCTTTGATAGGCAAGTCAAGCCAAACCAACTGGGACAGAGTAGCCTCCTCAATAAATAATGCTTGGAGAACTGTATATCCATATGCAAAAGAATGAAAGAGGATCCATATCTCATGTCCTATACAAAAATTAACTCAAAATGGATTATAGACTTAAACATTAGAGTTAAGGCCATAAAACTTTTAGAAGAAAATATGGGGAAATATCTTATAAAACTCGTAATAGGAGGCAGTTTCCTAGACCTTACACTTAAAGCAGGAGCATTGAACAAAGAAATAGATAAATGGAAAACTCCTCAAAATTAAATGCATTTGTGCATCAAAGAACTTTGTCAGGAAAGTAAAAAGGCAGCTTACACAATGGGAGACAATATTTGGAAACCACATATCAGATAAGGGTTTAGTATCCAGAATGTGTAGAGATTCTTCAATTCAACAACAGAAAGTCAAACAACACAATTAAACACAATTTAAAAATGGGCAAAAGACATGAACAGACACTTGTGGGATAATGGCCAAAGATCAGAATGTTTCCATAATGCAAATAAAGGTGCAGACATTGGAACACTGGGTCCTTGCAGGGTGGAACACTGTCCTGGCAAGCACATGATTGTTTCCAAAAGGACATATTTGAAACTTCTACAGCATGCTGAGATTAATGTTGATGTTAATGACAGTTCAGGCAAAAAACAACTTACTAAAAGCCTTGAAAGATGCTTTCTGTCTTGAAGCTTCTCAATAAATATGATGAAGAACTCAGGGTCAAAGCTCTTGTTCTTTGAGACATAAGTCCCCTTCTCTCATCTTAAAAGACTCTTCTTTGTGAGTGTCTTTATTTTTCAGATTCTTGGTGCCTTCTTCAGTCCCTCGTGCTGAGCTAGTCTCAGCAGACACTTCTCAGAACAGGAAGCACAAATGGCTAAAAGGCATATGAAAAATGCTCAACTTTACTGGCTATTAGGGAAATGCAAATCAAAACCATGCAGTTTGACAGTTCCTCAGGAAGCTAAGTATAGAACTCCCATATGATCCAGGAATCCCATTACTAGATATACATTCAGAGGACCTGGGGGCAAGAAAACAACAGGCATTCACACACCAATGTTCATAGCAGTATTATTTATGATTGTCAAGAGATGGAAACAATCTAAATGTCCATCAATGGATGAGTTTTTAAACAAGCTGAGGCATAGAGATATGTTGTAATGTTATGCAGCCATAAGATAGAATGAAGTCATGAAGTATGTAAAAACATAGATAAAGCTTGAGGACATTGTGGTGAGTGAAATTAGACAGAAACCAAAGGACAAATACTGCATGGTCTCATTAATATGAACAAACATTAGTGAGTGAACTTTGAGAATTGAAGTTAAGAACATAGGTTATCAGGAGATAGAAATAAGGTAAAGACTGGGCAATTTGTGCTGAAGGAATATATATTGTGCAATAGGACTGATCTGACCTGATTGTAGCACAATAATATAAGTACACTGAATGTAGCTGAATGTGAGTATGGTTGAAGGAGAAGGGCTGAGGGCATATATGAAACCAAAAGGAAAGATAGAAGGTAAAGACTGAGATGGTATAATTTAGGAATGCCTAGAGTGGACAATGAAGGTGATTTAATGTACAAATTTTAAAAAATGTTTTTGCAAGAGGGAGAGCAAATGAATGTCAACATTGCAGGGTGTTGAAAATAGGTTATGGGAAAAAGTACAATCAATGCAAACTAGGGTCTATAGTCAACAGTAACATTGTAATATGCTTCCACTGAATGTAAAAAAAGCATTATGCCAAAACTAAATGTCAGTTGGTGGCTGGCCTAGGGGAGGAGTATGAATTCTTTCCAGAAGAAAAGGAAATGTTTTCAGATAGATTATGGTGGCAAAGGCATGTCTATACACTTAGGTTGGATAATATGATCTTTCAATAAAACTATTCAAAAATGAACAGAGAGAAACAAGCACTAGAGACAATGCAGAGAAAGAGCTGTGCCTATTCACTGTCAGTAGGAAAATTGAGAGGTGCAGCCCTTTGGAGGGCAGTGTGGTGGTTCCACAGGAGGCTAGGAGTGGGGTTGTCATATGATCCTGAAACCTCATTGCTCAGTATATACCTGAAGGAACTTAGTGTGGGGACATGAATGGACATTTGCACATTGGTGTTTCTGTTGGCAGTGTTTGTGATCCACAATGAACAGAGGTGGCCTAAGGGTACAACTACTGAGAAATGGAATGAGGAATTGTGATGTATACATACAAAGGACTACTGAGTGGCTGCAAGAAGGAATGAAGTTATGTGTCATGCAACTAGGTAGGAGAATGAACCTTAAGGACTGTATGTTGAGTGAAATGTCAAAAACGACAAGAGAAATATTATCATGCCTACTGCATATGGACTAACTGTAATATAAAAACTCAGTGAACTAAAGTTGAGAACATGAGTTACCAAGTTGGGGCCTATTATAAAGGGTCCTAGATTGTAAACTCTTACAGCAGTCACATATATTCATGAATTGTAACTTATTTCTAAATTCTAAGATACTCAATTGTCTGTATATAACCTGGTTGTTCCCAGAAACTTCTGGTATTTTTGAGACACTGAAACTCAGATTTAGAGCTCTGAAGCTTTGAAAGATAGCAGTACCCCATACAGGTACTGTTTAAAAAGTTGAAAAAGGGATCACTTTGACCAGAGAAATGAATGAAGTTGATCTAAATAAGACTGGGGTAGACCAGAATACAGAGTAAAGTATGATATCGACCATATTTTAAAACTTCAACTGTGTGAGACCAAAGGGAGAAATGTTTATTTGGTGCAAAATTTTTATTTTGGGCAGCATATTACCTAATTCAACTTGTATGATCAGTTTAGCTGAACACCATGAGTACATGCAATCTTGAATAAGGCTTGAGATCTTGTTGGGTTTTCCAGGTTAGCATGATGCCTTCAATATATCTCAGAGCAATGTGGCCAGTGAATAAAGAAATATTTGCTAAGTCTCTTGGGATGTTGTAGAGAAAGGAGGATATTTTCAACTTCCCCATTTGGATAATTCGGGATATCCTCACAAGTTGTGGGGGCAGTAAAATCAATAGGCTAAGCCCTTGGGGTATGCCTTTCTGAAATTTATTCCTGCAAATGTAGGCTAAGCCCACTTAAAATTATGCCTAAGAGTCATCCTCAGAGAATCTCTTTTATTGCTCAAATATGGCCTCTCTCTCTAAGCCAACTTGGTAGGTGAATTCATTGTCCTCTGCCCTACATGGGATATAACTCCCAGGAGTGTAACTTTCCCTACCAACATGGGACAGAATTCCTGGGATGAGCCAGGATCTGGCATCATGAGATTGAGAAAGCCTTCTTGACCAAAAGGGAGGAAGAAATAAATAAGACAAAATAAAGTTTCAGTGGCTGAGAGTTTTCAAACAGAATTCAGAGATTATCCTGGAGGCTATTCTTATGCATTATATTGATATCCCTTTTTAGTTTATGGTGTATTGGAGTAGCTGGAGAGAAGTTCCTGAAACTGTTGAGCTGTGTTCTGGGGACTTAATTTTTTAGAACAACTGTATGATGGTATAACATTTGTAATATAACAATGTGATTTTGGAAACCTTGGGTCTGATGCTCCTTTTATCCAGAGTATGTACAGATGAATAAAAAAATTGATGAAAATAAACAAATAATGGGGAGGATAAAGGTTAAATTAAATTGGGTGGATTGAAATTCTAGTGGTCAATGAGAGGGAAGGGTAGGGTATGGTATGTATGAGCTTTTTCCTTTTTCTTTTTATTTCTTTTTCTGGAGTGATGCAAATGTTCTAAAAATGTTCATAGTGATGAATGCAGATCTACGTGATGATATTGGGAGCCACTGATTGCACACCATGTATGGACATATGAGTGTAAAGGCTTGTCAATAAAAATATTTTAAATATTTTTTTAAAAGTTACAGTGCTACCAAATGTACATGGTATGCTTCAACTGTCACACCTTATAGCTAACCAATGTAATTCACCATGTTTGGTTTTACTACTATATATTAGATAATCTTGGGCCTATTTCCTGTTTGTTGTTAAGCATTCAAGTATATGAACTTTAAACATTATAAAGTGAATGCCACGGTTTTTATTTTTCCTATCTAACCAGGAAGTCATGAACATTTATTTCAATGTTCTTTATGTAAAATAATTTTAGAATGTTTGGTGAGATTAAAAATGGGTGCCAAAGGTCTGACAATTAAATGCTGGAACATATTAACACCTACAAATTCATATATTATATATGTTCAAATCCTGGTCTTTTTCCCATAGCTTCTCAGTCTAATTTCTGAATTCTTGGTTATGAGGTTATAATTCCTCTTTCTTGCCACTATTTCTAGTGTTTTTTGATGACAGTCTCAAGCATAGATGTAGTTTTTTACTACATTCAAGAATAGAAAGTCCAATACCACTCCATGCCTCTGTTTTGGAAAAGGGGCAGTGAGAGACCTATAGACCCACTCATCTCTCTCCTGACTTCAACTCTCCAAGTCATATGCAATTTTACCCCTATTATGCTTGTTATAAGTCTAATTTTATATTGGTAAATCTCCTAATGATTTATAATACTGTCAAAGAGAAACAACCTAAGCCCATAACTCCAATCTCTGAATAACTAAAACTGTCAGATTTGGAAAACTGTGTAGTTCTACCTTAACAAGATGCCATACTTCTGCTTCTGCAATTTGAGCAACTTCATGATGACATTATTTTGAGGACTCCAACAAAAGTTTGGTTTGGTTTGGTTTGGTTTGGTTTGGTAGTGTCACATCCTTTGCAAATAAAGTTCAATTTCAAGAGGTTGAAAGTGTTGTGGATGGTATCCCAAATTTTCAGTTGGTTTTGAAATCACCACCATCATACTGCTATCTATAAATCACCTTGCTATTTGGCACACTGCCTTGGGCTCACAGTCAGCATGACTCCTTATTTAAAGGTCAGCTCAGGTATTTGAAAGCAGAGCTTCTCCATCTTTGACTACCACTGGCAATCTTGATGCCAGCTGCGTGTGTGGTCTCCTGTAATTTCATAGCTGTTAACATAATGACACGCAGCTTCAAACTGTGCTTCAGTAAATTGCTTCTTCTTAAAATCCTTTATCTTTCCTCGATCTCAAAGAGCACATATTTCTATTTTAAACGAAAAAATTCATCTTTATATCCTGCAGCTAATCTTGTAATGGGATCACATCTCCGTTGTGATACAAAAAGGAACTAGATCATATTTCATGCTGATTTCTTCCCTACACTCAGGTAGCAATCTTCAGAAATAACTAGAGAACCCAAGAAATTTTCTATACATTAAAAAGTTCACTAATGCCTTAAATACTCTCAGGAGATTGACTGATGACATAAATATTTTTGCATTATAACATAGTATTGACCACATATTTAATGAATCTAATTGAATAATTTAGTGGAGCAAAATCATTGCGTAGAACACCAAAATACAGTGTTAATGGCATTTTCCATTTAGAAATTGGAAATTATTAAGTAAATTCATCCATATCTATAAAAATTTTTTACAGACATCTGATTACTGGATGGGAAGCCTTTCAGTGAAAAATAATATCTTTTCTATGCCTTACTATATTGGACATATACCTATTAGAATAAATGATTTTAGTTAACCTCTGCAAATAGAAACTTTTTGAGAAGAATGAGTAAAAAGATAACGGAGAGAAATTTCAAAGAATTCATAAATGGCAGGACATTATGATGGACTTTACCTGGAAAAAAAGTAAAGATAGTTGATTGATTAAAAAGAGGTATGTGCTCAAAGTGATCAGTGAGAAATATTTTAGCTGTTCAAATTGCATTGGCTCCTTTACATTTTTCAACATATCATCAGGTATAATGTATAAACTCATAAATATACAGCTAAGAATTTGGATATTTTACCAATCACATTTTCATATAAAAAGAATCCCAGTTCTAATAAACATGATAGAATATAAAAATGTTTGTAGCAACTCATGTAAAACAATGCTACTGTGCATGAAAACCAAATAAGAAATGTCTGGACACTGAGATAATCTGATTAAGTTAATTGAGTGATCAATTAATCAATACATTTCCTGACTGTAGGAGAGTGGAGTAAACATTATTTAAGATTGGTCTTTAAATGTTTTGTATTGCACCTTTTAAACATTCATAAAATTTACTTTTGATGGGGATAGCAGAAAGTCAGACACTCTGGGTCCAAGTACATGTATATACGTATTTATATTCATGTACATACATTTCAAAGAAGCATGGGTCTGATATCTGTCCAGAACATCCAGGTAAATTGGCTTTCACTCTTTATTTTCTAGTTTCCTTTGCATCTCAAGTGCCTGGAAAGATTGGAGGCCCATTCTTTACTTTCTATGCCACTTGATATCTGAGACATCTTGATGTTGGGATACCCCAAGAAACAGAATTGGTTTTATCCAGCTATAGGACTAATTTTAAAGTGCAGACTCCATGTTATAAGGCTGTAAATGTATATGCAGGCTATAAAATCTAGTGACTGCAAGGCAGTCAATAATCACAAAGATCTACTTAGTTGGGTTTTGTTTTTCCCCCACTATATATTTTTACTCCCTCTTATCAAGACATAGGGATAACAGATGTTAAAGGATATATTATTTCAGAAAGTTCTGAGAGTTTGAGTTGTGTTTCATAGCTCTTTCTCACTTTTCTCATTGCTACCTTTTGTGCAAAGTGCTACAATGACTCGTCCTTTGCATAAGAGTTCTGAGTGTCCAAATCTACTGCTGTCAAGTGAAAAGTCAGGGCATAAAAGTATAAACCACCTAGATGAGATCAAAGTAAACTCTGGCTTATTGCTCAATTATATTCATACATATCAGTTGGTTTCCACAAGTCTAGAGATGAGGTGTTGTTTTTCATTTTCAGGCCAGTCTAAATATTTCATAATGTATGTCTAATTACTCCATTAAAAGAATCTCATGCATTAATTATTGGATGTGTGTATATGAGTTATAATATTTTTTAAATTTTTCTAATTTTCATTTATTGATATATTGTTATGAGATAACATGGACTATAAAAATACCATTTAACCACTGGAATTTGTTTAAAAATGTCTAATGTAATTAATTTTTGAGAATGTTTCAGATAAAGTTTATTCCATAAGTATTAGATCAATTTATTAACTTTTTATTTGCTTGAGATGTTAATTTCTGAGAGAAGTTTGGAAGCAAGAGTGATTGTAAGTTTTTGCTACTACACCGATTTTAGTTTGCCATGGACCATCTTTTTCTTCATTTCCTCTTATACTTTCTCTGCTTTCTTTTGGATTGATCATATTTTCCTGAATGAAAATCATACATTTTAAAATTTCGGCCAATATACCTAAAAGTTTTACATACATGCTCAATTTAGAACATATAATCTAAATTTCTTAACCTCTCAGAATTTGAAAAGACTTCAGAATTCATTAACTCTGTATTTAACTTGCATTGCTGTATTCATCTTAAATTCTGTGCTTATCTCAAATTCTTGGGGGTTAATAATCCTATTCGTGGTGATTTTTAATAATCTGCATGATGAGTTGTTTCCAGATATAGTTAGTGGTTTTTCTATTGATAGGAGAGTGGTTTTCATTAATATCTTGTTTTGGATTTCCACACTCATCAGTGGTGTAAATTTGGACCTCACACCTTCACCTGGTATGACATTACAAACTTTCTTTCATGCAATGTTCTATATGGAGACAAGCTTACTTGCAGCATCCCTGGATCATTTTTTTTCCCCAGACCTCTTTCATAGGAGACATCCTAAGGAAGATACTTGGTTCAGGCTTATCATCTTGCACCAGTCAAGGAGCTATCACCTGGCCTTGATGTATATTTAAAATCCCCAGCTCCTAACTACTGGTTCGCCTTTTACGTCTTTGATTTACATTCCTCCGGTTTTGAAACCTGGAGACCTTCCTTTGTTTTCCCCATGTTCAATTATTTATTTAGTTGTTTTGGTCATATTTTATCCACCATTTATGGTAATCTGAAGCTGGATCACCTTCTAGTTAAGCTCAGTTCTCCATGTTGCTATTTCTATTTGGCATAGATCTAAAATATAAAACACACTCTTTTAGATCTTTTCACTTCCAGTGTGTGCTATTTTGAAGCTGTATGTACCCTAGAAAAGGGCATTTTTCTTTTAATCCATTCCTGTGGGTGCAGGCCTATTATATGCTACCATTTGATTAGGTTATTTCAATTGGGATGTGACCTGCCCCATTCAAGGTGGGTCTTAATCCTCTTGCTGGAGTCCCTTATAAGAGGATAAAACACATACAGAAGCTAAGAGATGAAATTAAGAGAAGTGCACAGAAAAAGCCCAGAGAGCTCAGAGAAGTCCCAGAGAAGCTGAGACACAAAGACATACCCACAGAAGCTTAGAGAGGAGGCCACTCAAGCCAGAAGCTGCAAACAATGAAACAGGGAGAGAAGGACCAGCAGACATCCCCAGGTGCCTGACAACATGACTGAGGAACCCTGGATGCCGGCAGCCTATGTTTATAACCCAGGTATCGTCCTACTGATGCCTTAAGTTGGACATTTTCATGGCCTTAGGCCAGTGAATTGTAAGTTAACAAATCCCCATTGTAAAAGTCAACCCATTTGTGGTATATTGCAGTTAGGCAGCTTTAGCAAACCAAAACACAGTGTCTGGGATTTATCTTTTTTTTGTATACTGTATGATGGGGTCACATTTCATTATGTTTCCATGTGAGTATCCCATTATTGCAGGACCATTTGTTGAATTTTTGCTTGTTTCTTTTTTTTTTTTTTTTGAGACGTGCATAAACTGGGAATCACACACGGGTGTCCCACATGGTAGGTGAAAATTCTACTACTGAACCACCCCCCGGGACTTATATTAACATTGACTCCTGGGGGTTCCAAATTTTACTACTTCATTTGATTAATGACCAAGGTCAAATTGTAGTGTTCTGCTAATTCAAAAGCACTATATTTGCATGAGTTCCAGATCCCTTTTTTCAGCTTGGCTTTGAATCTTCTCTTTGAAGGTGCTTGCTTTACCTTTATAAATTGTACTTTTCTTTTCTGCACAGACAGTATCCTCTTCATTTTCTAAAAACTTAGCTTCCCGCCTCAGTCATGCCTTTATCTGCCTTATCACCAAATTGTTTCTTTTGCATCCTTTCCAGACAACCATTCACCTGATTCTTTTCACTTTTAATGAACTTATGCTGGGTTCTTTCTTTTTCCAGAAGATTCTAAGTCTCTAAAAATTCAAGTGTTCTATATAGTCCACTTAGTCTTTATCCTCCAAAATACTGTTATTACTTCATGTGGTTGAGTTATATTAGCTTATTTAGTGTTTATCTAGCCCTTATATTCTCACGTGATATTTTCTTTTAAAATATGCAGTCCTGAATTTTCTAATACCTATACAATAATTCAAGTACACTAATAATGCTCAGTAACATTCTCATTCTGTGAGAATGAGGGCAGACATTCTCATTCTATTCCCTCTGGGTTGTAGGTATAACATTCTATTATAAGAAAAAAGGACTGGCTCCAAGTTCTGGATTATCACACAGTATCATATGTCTTTTCTTCTGTTGATCAATTAAATGCTTTGATGATAGATGGCTCATTAAAAATGTTCTTAACTAATTTTTCACAAGAAACAAAAAAATGGCATGATTTAAATGAACTTTTTAAGAGAAAATAGTTTTAGTTCTTAAAAAATGAGGGCATGAATTAGTTCTGGTTTATCATATATTATATTAATGTACATTTTGTATATTGTAAACAGTTGGAATTATTTTTATTATGAAAATAAATGAATTAATTTGTCTTTAAATTTTGAATCAGACTTCCTTACCAAGAATACATACACAAAGAGACAAACAGACACAGACACATATACACCTGAGAACAAACTGATAAAAGCAACAGCATTTGGACTGCAGAATTGGAGAAAAGAGGTCCACATATCCTTGAGAAATATTTGAATTTTTATAATGTTTAATATTAATTTCAAAAAGAAAAAAATAAAAATATTGACAAGTAATGCTATATATTAAAATTTATAAATCAAAAGACAATCCACATGATTAAATTATAACCATGTCTATCAAGGTGACTGGGATTTCAAACAGTCAATTGACTCACAATTTATTAAGCCCCCATGTAGTCAATTCAGTTCCATTTGAAATTATAATTTCATCTGTTATTTTTATATTTGCTCATGTTTAATGAGCCAAACATATTGGCTAAGTGAAATCCAAATGAATGTATGGTCCATGTAAAGGAAAATAGTACTAGTGAACAAGTCTTGCCCATAGTTCAATGAGATGATAAAATGACAAATATGATTAGAAGCCTAAACTTTTGCAAAATTTGTTATTGTCATTTGCAGTGGGTTTACTATAACTACCTGAGATACAGAACATGGATCTATAAGTTCTAGACATCATTGTATGCTGTTGGATTTTAAAAGGCCATCTAATGTCAAGCTTTCAGGACTTGTTAGGCTGCATTTTTCAAAACCTAACATATAACAAAATTATTTTGGATTTTAGAAAGGTCATGAAACATCAAACTCTTAGGGCATGTTGGGTTTTGCAGTTCAAAACTTTTTTAGTAAAAATTATTATTGGTTGGGTGAGGGAATCATCAACACATATCAAAACAAAGAGATTTACTACTGATCTCTGAAACCACCTTTCCTCACGCATAGTACTAAAATACAAATATTAAATATTTTCATCAGAACTCACATTGTATTTTATATAATAACTCAAAATATTATGAAATTTTTTCTCTTTTTTAAAGTTTATTCCCTGAAAGTCCATCTGGTCAGGGCATTACATTAAACACCTGAAAACCTCAAATATCTTACTACAAAATCTATTAGTGTTGCAATCAATCCTCACACATATGGGTGCACAATTTTTATATCATATTTTAAATGCACTAATCTAATATCAAGTGCAAAACTTTCAATTTATCCAATCAAAAATTCAGATAGCTCCTGAATTTCAGACTTGCTATGCTTCAATTTTGACATCTCTCAAATGATAATACTGACAAGTAAGAGAAAAACAGATGCTGAGCAACTCTGCTTTCAAGTTTCTTTTGCTCACAAAATTTACATTTTCTAGCCAAATGCAAAACTGGCAAGCTCCCTAAAATAATAATAATCTCTTACTGACTTTTCCCTAATATCCCAGAAGCTGAAGATTGATGGAGATTCAAATATGCTCACTCCCAACAATAGCTGATCATTGTCTACCTGAGAAAAAGTGTTGGAATGCAGGCAATAGCGTTCCATAAAATTATGTCAATCACAGCTTGCTCCAAATATTTTCTCTGTAGTGCAAAACCCACTCAATCAAAATTCCTGCAGAATTTGAAATCTCTCTTAATTTTGAAATGAAACATTTTCCCATAATACTCAGATTTTTAAAAAATCACTTGAAATGTATTTCCACATATGACATTTAAACCGGTGGCTTACAAGAAGAAATTTTTCTAATGATAAAACAATTCTTATATATGTGTATATACATATACTTATTATTATTATTTTTTAGGTCCATGGTCTGGGAATCAAACTCGGGTCTTCCACATGCAAGGCGAGCATTCTACCACTGAACAATCCATGCACCCTAATATTTTTATAACCTTTAATTTTGCCTGCTTTCCAGCAGTGTTAGAAAAGCAAAAGGTAAGAGATCTTCAGTGTCTCAGGCTTAAATGATGTGCATTTTTTTTAAATTTTCTTTTCTTTTTTGCATGGGCAGACACGGGGAATCGAATTCGCGTCTCTGGCATGGCAGGTGAGAACTCTGCCTGCTAAGCCACCATGGCCCACCCATGATGTGCTTTTAAATCTGTGGTTTCTGTGTCAAGGCTATGATTACAGGTAAAACTGCTAAAGGCCTAAGTGCTCCAGTGCCTCTTCCTGAGAAATTGCCAGTAAGGGCTCAAGAGAAGATACCATTTGTTCCTCTGGGGAATAAGCTGGCATTCCTTTGTCTCTGCATACTGAAACTACAGATTTCTTTCACCAATTCAAGACTGGGACATGGATCTTGGGAGCAAATTTCCAGTGTACAGAGGACCTTGCCAGTCAGAAATGTAGCATTCAAACATCATCCTCATGTTTCTTATAGCAAGACCACCTTTTTAAAAGCTGTTTCTTATAATACATAATCTGATAGACTATCTCACTACAGTAAAAATTACTCGTTGAGGGAAAGATCAAAGTTGATTGTGGTGTTATACAGAGAAGGTAGGGTTTAGCAAATGAGTATGATTGCTGAATCATTATATTGATATCTCTTTTAGTCTCCAGTTTCTTAGAGCAGCTAGAAGTAAAAACATGAAATTGTGGAATCATTACCCATATCAAATTCTGAAAACTGTTCTACAACTAATTGTTGTGATGTGCTTTGAAATTTATTGCTTTTTTATATATATGTTGTTTTTCAGAAAAAAGAAAAAAGTTGATTGTGATGATAAATGCACAGCTGTATGAGGATACTGTGAACCATTCATTGGACACTTTGGATGATTACATGGTATCCAAGTGATATGTAATATGTAACAATAAAAAATAAATCATTAAAAAAATTACTTGTGGGATGAACTAATTTTTGCATGTGATTTACATTAATTCTTTCTTTCTACATAATTGCAGGAAGAGGAAGGATGGAAGTACTGACCTGTAAAGTGTTAGTAACCATAATACAGTATCTATGAAGGATTTCATGAATTTCCAGAGGAAAGGAAATGTGCTGTGCTCAAAAAAGCAAATTTAATATCAAGCGTTAACACTGAATCCTAAGTTAAACCACTGAGTATAGTTAATAGCACAATCATAAAAATTGTCCTATCAAACTTTAGGGATATCCAAATCAATAGGCCATGCCCTCAATCATGAGACTTACTCTTGTGAAGCTTATGTAGGTAGCAGAGAAGCTTAGACTACCTATAGGCATACCTAAGAGTTACTTCTGGAGGACCTCTTGTTGCTCAGATGTGGCCTCAGTCTCTCTAAGTGCAAATCTGCAAGTGAAATCGTTGCCCTCTCCTCTACATGGGACATGACATCCAGGGATGAAAGTCTCCCTGGACATGTTGGGGAGGACCCCCAGGGATGAATCCAGATATGGTACCATGGGATCAACAATTACATCCTAACCAAAAGGGAGGAAGAAAGTACAATTAATAAAATATCAGTGGCAGAGAGAGTTCAAATAGAGTTGAGAGGCTACTGTGGAGGTGGCTTTTAACCAAGCTCCAAGTAGACATTGCTACCTATCATAACCTGCCAACCCCCAACCAGGACCATTCCAGTCAATCCTAAAGAACACCTAGGGCAATATATAAGATTCCACAAGGGTTCCATTCACTAGAGTAACTTTCCAGGAACCTACAACCTCCAGATGGGTCCCTGGTCCAGATAAGTCCTGAAACCTAGCCCAGCCTCTCCAGAACATCAGATAATTCTATCTCCCTACCCCATATTAGTGACAGACCTTTCCAATAGCAAAAATTTAGAATTGCCATAGCCCAAACAACCCCAGAGAGAGGTATGGAAAGATAAAAGGTGATGGTGGAATTACACATAGAAGATAGGACTTAACAAATGAATATGAATGCTGAATCATTAAATTGATATCACTTTTAGTCTCCAGTATTTTAGACCAGTTGGAAGTAAAAACCTAAAATTGTGAAATCGTAACCCATGTCAAAGTTTGAAATATGTTCTACAACTAATTGTAGTGTTGTGCTTTGAAATGCATAGCTTTTTTGTATATATATGTTATTGTTCACAAAAAAAGAAGGAATAAAAAGTCTATTGTGATGATAAAGTATTTAAGCCCTCTAGCCTTCTATATTCTGGAGTAGCTAGAAGGAAAAATATGGATCATATGGTAGCCATGACAAACTCTGGGATCTGTCTTGTAACCACTTGTTGAAGAGCGCTTTGAAAACTATTGCTTTTTCATTTCTTTGCTTTGTATATAGGTTACACTATTCAATAAGAAAAAGTTAAAAAAAAATTGTGCTATCAATGGTAACAAATGTACCACACTACCTCAAGGTGTTAATAAACTGGTATAAATACAATCTATATCTTGTGTTTTATGCGTGATTGTTCTGTAAACCCACAACTTCTGTAACAATAATAATAATGACAATAAAAACTGAGCAAAGTCCAAGGCTGCCTTTTCCATTTTTATCTTAACTTCTGCTTATACAAAAAGGAAGTGCAGGCAGTGCGATGGTGGCTCAGTGGCAGAATTCTCACCTTCCATCCATGCCAGAGACCTGGGTTTGATTCCCAGTGCCTGCCCATGCAAAAAAAAAAAAAAGGTGGCCGGGGGAAGTGAGCTGGAACTCAGCTCACTTTTGGAACATGGAACATGTAGCAGGAAGAGAGGAAAGAGGATTCCAACTCATCCACCTTCCAACTTCTGCTTGGGCCAGTTTGTTAAAATTAGTTTGAACTCCCTAGGGACACACCAAATGAAGTACTTTGAGTGGCAGAGTTCCAGGGAAACTTCAAGTTGCCATGCTTATTCACAAAATAGAGTCTCTACCATTCATCATCATAATAATTACTACTAATAGTATAATGTTGAAGATATTTCTTTTGATGCTATAAGAATACTTTTTGTATTTATACAGAACCGTGTAATTTACTGAATGCTTTCAATTATTGTTTGTAGCACTTGAAGAGTAATGAGATGAATTCAAGCTCCAGTTCTGCCTCAGTTCACTTGTGTAATCCTAGATAAGTTAGCTTTCTTAGCATCGGTTTCCTCATGTTAGTGAAACTGTGCAAAGCTTGCATGGTGTTTGGCAATTGCTCATTAGGTAGTAGCTATATTTATATCAATAATCAGAAGTCTGAGAAACTCACACCAATATTCTGACCTTCAAAAATATGCATAGAAACTATTGACAGAAAAGGTCTTTTATCTCTTTTTGAATTCTTCATGCATTTTCCAAATGCCAGGCTAGTAGAAGAAACCAGGAAGAAGGGATCATACATATTTTCAAGACAGTTAGTGCAGTCTTTTTACACAGCATTCACTGTCCTTCCTCTGCATTCCTCTATCACCCATATATCCCAACTGCCTCAGGAGTGCCTCTAGCTTGTTTATCTAAAAGAGGAGGTGAAGGGAAGCAAAGTAGGAACTGAAATAGGTAGCAGCAAAGCTGATGAATAACAAGATTTAATGAAATACTCTACCCCGTAAACATACACCTAGAAGGCAAAAGAAAGTGCAAAGCCAACATAATTTCCCTTAACATTTTCACCCAAATTTCATGAACTTGAATAACACAGTGGCTAAGTTAATACATCGTTCCATACATGCAGTAAAATAATAATATGGGCTGTATCAAAAATAGTTCATTTCTAAAGAAATGGAATTAAAATAAAATTGAAATTATGAATTTGGAAAATATGTTTGATAAATATTGTCAGCTAATCAATATTTCATTTGTTTTTTGGTGACATAACCCATCGTAAAAAAGTGTTAATTTAAAAGTATTAAGTTTCAAAAATGAAAGCAAGTAATCTAAGGCCTCAAGGAGCCTGCAACATGATAGAAACACCTGAAACCACAGCTATAAGCCCATCAAATGATGTAAGAGGCACAGTCACAGGCTGTTTAGAGCTGAGCTGAGCTGCCAGGTGTCAACCGTAGCCTTTTAACAAAACTCATTTTATCCCCTCTTTTATCCCTACTTGAAACCAAGGGCCAAATAAATCAGGGCATACGGTGCTGTCTCACTGCTGGGACTGGGGTGTGGGACATAGATCAAGGATTGGAAAAGTGCTGAGTCAGAGTTGAAAAACATAGTACGGGAAAGCATTGATATATGAACATGTTTAATAGAGATTTCGGAGCATGATAGAAATAATATAATTTTACAAAAGAAAAAGCTGCATACCAGCTCAAACATCATTAGAGCTAGATCCCTTATCTTCGACTGAGCTATGAATCATTATTTATCTATCCTTTAAAGAATGTTCCTTCCAGAATCCTCTGCACTCTATTATTTAGCTGAAAATTACATCGTAATTCAAAACGCTTGAACAAGGTTGTATATATTTGAAAAATATTATTGTGTTCAAGAAAGTTTCTGAGGGAAACAACTGATCAAATTGGGTGGTTCAGGGGCCATAAGCAATGGTCGATTTTTTAAAAGGTTATTGCATACCTACTGTTTGAGAGATTGCCGCTAGGACTAAAAGAGGCTCTAATGAGAAATAATTCAAATCCTCTATTCTTAAGATAGCTATAGTTCGGTGGAGGAGAGTTAACTTGCACAGAAATAAAAAAGTTATATAAGTGCAGATGTTATGTGCCAGAGGAGTGCATATACAATGATATGGGGGCTCAAGGAAATAACAACAACAACACTTTATTCCTAGCAAAATGGGGTGGGGAAGGGAAAAGAGTGCTGGGGAAAAAACTACTGTTAAATGGCACATGAGGCGGACTTGAAAAAGGATGTATTTGGCCATGGATGAGTGTGCACATGTGCTCATACATGTGTGTGTATGGCGGGGTCGGGGGCAGGGAGAAGACATTTCAGCTAGAGAGGAAAATGTGAATGAAATTAAAAAGAAGGGGATGGGTAATTCAGTTTGGAGAGCACATAAGAACGTAAAAGTGGTCATTTGGAAATTAGTGGTAAAGTCTCCCAAATTTTACTGAAAAGTTGAAGAAACTCACTAATAAAATGGAGAAGTTTGGCAATGTTTAGGCACCTGTAAATATAAATGACATGGTACATGAAGAAGTTGTTTTCTGAACTTAATTGAAAAATCCCAAGACTAAAAGTCACAGATGCCAGTAGGGAATCACAAAATATGTCAGACCATGACTTCCCCCAACCATCCTTCTATATGTTCATTGCAAATATACAGAAATACTATTCATTTTTTGAATATTGTTTTTTATTCCCAGATATTTACCCAGGGGAAGTGAAAAGTATGTGTTCATAGTCAGTACTTGTAAATGACTAGCTATAATATCATTCTTAATAATATCCTAAAGTTTTAATGTCTACAAGAGGAAACTGGATAACCATTTTATGGTGTAGTCATTTAATATTTCCAAAGAGAATCTAAAAATAAAATAATTATAAAAATATATGCCTGGAAAAACAAAGCAATAAAGTATATGGAGAAATTTGAAGGGAGCAACATAGATTTCCACAACATAGATTTCCATCTACAATAGTAGATGGAAAGTTCAATTCCCAAGTGCAAAAATGGAAAAGTAGACAAAAAAACTATAAGAAAAGAAAAATAATAAACAGAAACAAAACAAATAATAAACAAAAAGAAATGACTTAATCTAAAAAAAAAAAAGCTCAAAAGCAAGTAGGGGTCTTGAACAACACTATAAACCAACTAGACCCAACAAAATATATGTTCTTCTCAAGTGCACAGGAAACATTCCCAGGTTAGATCACATGTAACCCCACAATGTATGTAAAAACACTGAAATCATAAGTATCTTCTTTGACCAAAATTGAAAGAAACTAGAAATCAGTAGTAGAAAGGTAACTAGAAATTTCACAAATATGTGAAAATTAAACAACACGCTCTTGAATAACCAATGGGTTACAGAATAAATCACAAGGTGTTGGAAATCACATTGAGACAAGCAGAAATGAATGCACAGCCTATCAATACTTGTTGGATGCAATGAAAACATCATTCATAGAGAAATTTATAGATACAAACACCGACATTAAAAAGAAACTTTAAACCAATAACATTGATAAGACCATTCTTTCTCTTTTGAGTGGAATCGTCAGCCTTGTCAAATGTCAATTTGCCATAGATGTGAGGGTTATTTCTGAACTCTCAATTTGATTCAGTTGGTCAATATATCTATTCTTCTGACAATATCATGCTGTTTTCACCACTGTAGCTTCATAATATGTGTGGAAGGCAGGAAGTGTGAGTCCTCTGACTTCATTTTTCCTTTCATGATGGTGTTTGCTAATTAGGGCACCCTACCCTTTCAAATAAATTTAATAATTGGATTTTCCATTTCTGAAAAATAGGCTGTTGGTATTTTGATTTGTATAGCTTTGCATCTGTAAATTGAATTAAGTAGAACTGACATCTTAATGATATTTAGTCTTACAAACAATGAGCATGGAATGTCCTTCCATTTATTTGGGTCTTCTTTTATGTTTTCTAGCAACATTTTGTAGTTTTCTGTGTACAATTCTTTAAGATCCTTAGTTAAATCTATTGATAGATATTTGATTATTTTAGTTGCTTCTGTAAATGGATGTTTTTTCTTAATTTCACCTCAGATTACTCACTGCTAGGATAGAGAAACACTCCTGACTTTTGCCTGTTGATCTTGTTACCCATCACTTTGCTGAAGTCGTTTATTTGTGCTAGTAGGTTTCTTGTACTTTGGGGGAAATTTTTGATGCATAGGATCCTGTCATCTGCAAAATGTCAAATTTTACTTCTTCCTTTCTATGTTGTATGTCTTTTACTTTGTTTTCTTGTATAATTGCTCTAGCTAGAACTCCTAGCACAATATTGAAGAACGGGGTGACAGTGGGCATCTTTGTCCTATTCCAGATCTTGGAGGGAAAGCTTTCAGTTTTCAACATTGAGCATGGTGTTAGCTATGTGTTTTAAATATATGCCCTTTATTGTGTTGAGGAAGTTTCCTCTTATTCTTATCTTTTGAAGTGTTTTCATCAAGAAAGGATGCTAGATTTTGCCAGATGCCTTTTCTGCCTCAAATGAAATTATCATGTGGTTTTTCCACTTCAACTTGTTAATTTAGCATATTACATTAATTGATTTTTTGTTAACCAATTTTGCATACATGGCATAAAACCCACATGATCATGGGGTGTAATTGTCTTAATGTGCTCTTGGATTATATTTTCAGGTATTTTGTTTAGGATTTTTGTGTCTACATTCATTATAGTAATTGGTCTGTAATTTTCTTTTCTTGTAGTATCTTTACCTGGCTTTGGTATTATACTGATTTTGACCTCTTCAAATTTTTTCAAAGAGTTTTAGCAGAATTGGTATTAATTTTTCTTGCAATGATTGGTAGAAATCACCTGTGAAGCCATCTGTTTTGGGGCTTTTATTTATGGATAAGTTTTTGATGACTGATGACAGATTAAATCTCTTTACATGTGATCGGTCTACTGAGGTCTTCTATTTCTTCTGATTTCAGTGAAGATTGTTCATCCATTTCTAGGAATTAGTCCATTTCATCGATGTTGTCTAATTTGTTGGTATATTCTTGCTCATAATATCATTTTATCATCCTTTTATTTCTGTGGATTGGTAGCAATGCCCCTCCTCTTATTTCTGATTCTCCTTATTTGCATTTTTCCTTCTTTCTTTGTCAGTGTGATGGTTTGAAGTCATTATGTACCCCAGAAAAGCATGTTTTAGTCCTGATTCAATCTTATGGAGGCAGCTATTTTTCTTAATCCTAATTTAATATTGCAGGGTGGAAGCTTTTGATGAGATTATCACCATGGAGATGTGGCACTCCCAATTGTGAGTGTGACCTTTTGGTTAGATGGAGATGCGACTCCACCCATAACAGGTAGGTCTTGATTATTTTCTTGAAGTCCTCTAAAAAGAGGGAACATTTTGGAGAGAGCAGAGCTTACAGAGGAGAGCTGATAGAGAGTAGATATAGATACTTGGAGAATAATTGCTTCAGAGAACAGAGACACAGATGTTTGGAGATGCTTGGAGCCCAACAGATGTTGCCATGAGATATTAAGCAAATCAGAACCTGGAGAGAGCCAAGGGAAGCTAAAGAGATGAAAGCCAGACACTGAGAAGCAAAGTGAGGAACTAGCACAGGAACAGAGACTGGAAGCAATGGCGCCTAGGAGCCATAGACAAACAGATGACAGCCACATGACTTCCAAGCTGACGGAGGTGTTCCAGACCAATCGGCCTTTCTTGAGTGAAGGTAACCTCTTATGGGTGCATAATTTGGATGCTTTCACTTCCTTAAAACTATTAACTTGTAACCTACTAAATTCCCTTTTAAAAAACCATTCCATTTCTTGTATATGGCATTCTGGCAGCACACAAATTAACTCAGTTACTCTAGCTAATGGTTTGTCAATTTTATCAATCCTCTGAAAGAAACAACTTTTGGTTTTCTTAATTCTCCCTATTGTTTTTTCATTCTGAATTTCTGCTCTAATCTTTGTTATTTCTTTCTCCCTGCTTGTTTTGGAATTATTATGCTGATCATTGGTCGTCACACTTTTTTAATGTAGGAGCTTAGGCCTATAAATTTCCCCCTAAGCACTGCCTTCATTGCTTCCTTTAAGTAGTGATATGCTGTATTCTCATTTTCATTCAGCTCAATATATTTACTGATTTCTCTTGCAATTTCTTCTTGTATCCACTGTTTGTTTAAGAGTATGTTGTTTAACTTTGTTTGTCAATTTTCCAGTTCTCTGCATGTTATTGACACTCAGCTTTATTCCATTATGGTCAGAAAAACTGTTTTGTGCAATTTCAATCTCTTAAAATATATTGGAACTTGTTTTTTGACCCTCATATGGAGTCTAACCTGGAGTATGATATATGAACAGTTCAAAAGAATACATATCCTGCTGCTCTGGGGCGCAATGTTCTGTATATATCTCTTAGTCCAGTTCATTAATCATATGATTCAAGCTCTCTCTTTATTGATCCTCTATTTATATGTTCCATCTATTGATGAGAATGGTGTATTGAAGTCTTTACCTATTAATTTAGAGATATCTTTTTCTGTCTTCTGCTTTGCCAGTGTTTGCATTATGTATTTAAGGATACCCTGTTTAGGTGCATAAGTACTTACAATTGCTACTACTTCTTGGTGATTTGCCATCTTCATTAATATATAGTGTCCTTCATCCCTTTTATAAGAATTTTGCATTTAAAATCTATCTTGTCAGATATTAGTATAGCTATGCTATCTCTCTTTTGGTTACTGTTTGTATGGAATATCTCTTCCTGACTTTTCACTTTCAAACTATTTGTGTCTTTGGGTCTAAAGTGAGTTTATTGCAAACAGCATATAGATGGATCATAATTTTCTATCTATTCTTGTAATCTCTGTTTTTTTTACTGAGAATTTAATCCATTAATATTTAATGTTATTTCTATAAAGACAGCACCTGACTTCATATGGTGGTGGTGGTGCCTGGTTGTCTGGTTGGGCAAGTTCTGGCTTGTCTGGTGCTGTAAGGACATTTCATGCGCTTAAATCATGACCAAGTTGGCTGTATCCACAGCTGATTGCATTTGCTAAGGTGGGTGTCTTCTGCAACAAGTGATGCTTAATCTAATCACCCAAAGGCTTTTAAAGAGGATTCAGAGAGACAATCACTCTTCTTGCTTCAGAAAGTCAACCTCTCCTGAGAGTTCATTGAGGAACTTCATTGGAGCTGCCAACTCATGGCCTGCCCTACAGATCTTGGATTCTCCCATCCCCATGTTTGCCCAGCCAGCCTCTCCTGAGAGTTCACTGAGGATCTTCATTGGAGCTACCAGCTTGCAGCCTGCCCTACAGATCTTAGACTCAACTTCACCACAGTTATGTGAGACACTTCTATAAATTTTAAATTTACAGATATCTTCTGTTGATCCTGTCTCTCAGGAGAGTCCTAGCTAAACCACTCCCCAAAGCTATGCTTTTCTGGCCTGCCTAGAAGATGGCACCCTCCAGAAACTGCTCTCCTTAGCCATAATGAGACTCTGTGTCTTTAAACCTCCACCTACTATTCCCCTTTTTGGGGCAAGTTTGAAACAACGACTGCCACCACCTTCATCCAGGACAGGCTAAAATAACAGTTCAGAGCTGAGACCCAGCAATCCAAATTCACTCAGCAAAAGCTGTGACGACTGCTCAGCCATGCCCCACTCTGTTCTTGGTGAAGGAGATTTCCACATCCTTCTCTGTCTCCAGCAGCCAGTCATGGACTGGACCCCAAGTTGGCTCCCCTTGAGAGTGGGGGATGAGTGCCTGAAGCCACTGTAGAGTGAGCTATCACAGTTCTCCACACAGTTTCTCAGTCTCCATTTCTTACTTAGATGTTTTACAGTGCTCTTTTGGCCTCCACAGCCACGGAAGAGTTTTTTCAAACAGTTCCTGCCTGTTTCCTAGCTGTTTTGGAGGAAGTAATGAGTTCTGAGCTCCCTACTCCACCAAGCTCCCCTCTGCAGGATATGATTGATGGACATAGGACTGTGGATTGACAGTTATTCTTTTAATTTGAAAAATAATTATGCAATTTCCTTGTGGTTTCCATGATTTCTGATAAGAAATTTTTGCTATTCAAATTGTTTTTCCTTTATACTTAATTTTGCTTCTCTTTCACTACTTTCAACTTTTTTTTGTTATATTTTGTTTTCAGAAGATTGAGTATGATGTATCTCATTAGTTTCTTGAATCTGTAAGTTCATGTCTTTTCTTCCAATTCTGAGACATTTTCAAACATTATTTTTTTATTTAGGTCATATCACGCTGTGGGAAGGGAAAACACGAGAAGAAATCTGATCAAATGAAAAAGAATCACTTTTTCAGCCACATGCTCTTTCCTCTCTCATTCTACTCATATTTGCTGTTTTGTTACAGCCCCACAATTCTCTAAAATGTCTTCAATTTTTCAATCCATTTTCTCTGTGTTGTTCAAATTGCATAATTTCTCTTCTTCTATCTTCCATTTCAATGATTCCTTCCTCAGTCCCCTCCATTCTTCTCCAAACCCATCTATTGAATTATCTGTTATTTCATTTTCCTGTCATAAAATTTCCCTTTGTTTTTTCTTTGCATCTTCCTGTGCTTCCTATTTTTTTTTCATTTGTTTTCAGTGAGTTTTTAATTGTTTAAGTATTTTTTTCTTTTTTTTCCCTTTGGCATGGGCAGGTTCCGAGAAACGAATGTTGAAGCACTTTGATGCCTCCTTTCAAAACTTTGTTAGACTATTCTAGCATCTGTCTCTTTAATATTGACATCTATTGACTTTATTTTTCTACTCAGTTTGAGTACTTGATGTCCAGAGTTCCTACTTGGCTTCCATTGCCATCCAAAGAGATTTCGGTATTATTACTGGGTGGGGTTTGGAGTTTGGGCTCCCTGTAGGCATCCACTGATGCCTCCCTGGCTGTTAGATGGATGTTCTTTGTAACTGCTCCCCACCTGCAGCACTGCCATCACAGTAGGACAGGGGGAGGACATCATCAAACTATATGCTAGAAGGTCCTTTACTTCCGGGCTCCCATCTGAAGCTCTTCAGACCTGTTTTTTTACAGTTTCATCAAATGATAGTTCTGGAAATTTGAACTTATAAGTCTTATCTTAAAAAGCTAACTAATACAGCCTGGTTAAAGATCCAAACCCAAAGTTAATAACTTAAGAACTATTTTTCTTCTTTCTTTTAAAAAAATTACTCAGATAGAGAATCTGCCCTATAAAAGATAGTATCCCATTTTATGGAAATATATTGGAAATTCCTTTGAAACTAAAATTCACTAATCACAATTTATTGAAGACATCACAAGTCCAAATCTGTTAATCCTTTTCTGTTTAGAAAAGACATAAAATAAATAGAGTTACTATAGCTAAGTTATTTAAAACATGGTCAGGAGGCAATTCAAGAAATTACTCTTACGTACATCTCAGCCAGATGTCACAAAATGCCCAGGTATGCTAAACCAAAAGCAACAATGTTGGACATGTGGAAATCATGAACCACAAGATAAGGAAATCAGTAAACTATCTAATTTGAGAGACAGCTGAAACTACCCAAACTTCCACCAACCATAATTCTTTACAAACAACCTTTATAATCTTCTTCTTTTTCTTTAACATCTCTTGCTTGAAAACCCTGAGATGGGACACAGTTTGGGTCACTACCTGAATCTGTACTCCAAGAATTGCTGTTCTAAGACCCCAGATAAACACTACTGTTGCCTTGGAGCTCAGCATGTAATTTCTCAATCAACACTGGCATATTTGAGTGAATTTAGTTCTGTCCCATTAAGTGCCTTTTGTTCTGAGGCACACTCAATTTTGTCACCAAATTGCCCCACACTAGAAGTAGCCTGTAGTAGGTTGTACTGTTTATTTTGCAATATTCAATGGCTTTCACCAACAGACCTGCAACAATAAGGCATCTTTCTGTGGCTCTCTTTGTAAGACTAGTGTAACTCTTACCCAAAGACATAATGTATGGCTTTTTATGTTTCCTTGAACAATGGCAGATGAGCAGAATTAAAGCATGTCATACTTTTAAACACCATATTCACCATTGTTCTTTTCCTATAGCAATAAGAAATATATATCCAGATAAAGATGCTTCTTCAACCTGAGTCCATACATCTAAAATAAGAACTATGAACTAGAGACATAACTGAGCCCCAAAGGGCATGATATGTGAGTGAGAAATAAATTCTAGTGGTTGTAAGCCACTGAGATTTTTGACTTGTAGGGGAACATAAATTCATGGCTCAATCTAGATCATGTTGCTGGATGAAGCACATGTAAAAGAAAAAAATCTAATCAATATAAAAAGAATTACCTTGTTATTTTTGTCAGTGCTGGCCTTGATGAAATCATGTAAATCTCTGTACTTGGTAGGCATACGAAAAAGGTTATTTAAAAGTTGGAGGAGCTTTCTTGTTCAGCAGTTCACATTATTGAAAACCTTGGGCAAGCAAAATTCAAAAGGATGAGTATAAATGATAGCAACACTACAAATACCTATGTCTGAATTATGAAGTGACGAGCACACACACAAAACAATACTGGAAATTTCTTTTATTCAATGTACTCAGGATTTGGTTATCAGATGTTTTACACAAGAGGTCTAGCTATTCATCTGTCTAGTACCCTCTTCTGAAATATGCCTGGGGCATTGTTTGATACAGCCTTTGTTTGACACAGGAGAGGCCAAATTCAATAGAGGAAACAAAAACAAAGACACTAGAGGAATTTGAAGCCCTGATATTTATAATTACAACAAATATTAACCACAGCTCAACTCCTAGCAGGATTAACATAAATAATCATATAAATTACTTATTTCCTTTCTTTTTCTTAATTGATATAAAAGATAACTGTTTGAGAAAGCTATAATAGTAACAATGCATTCAGTGATTATAGCCTCAGAATAGAGAAACTGAATTGTCAAATGATGTGAGGGAGGAATTAGTAATAATTTGTGCCTGTACTACCCATAAAGTGCTATTCGAAACTGGACTTAAATTAGTTAAAAATGTTTATTGCAAGCTCATGGGCAATTACTAAAATAATGTTAAAAAGAAACCAAACTGATACATTGAGAAGAACTAAAATGGAATCAGATGAAATGTTTCATTAAAAACAGAGAAAGTAGGAAATGAGGGGAGGAAAAAGAAACAAGGAACAAACGCAATGAAGAGAAGATAATTACAAACATGGTTGATATTAATACATTTATATCAATGATTAAATGTGAATAGTCTAATTACACCAATTAAAAGACAGAGATTGTCAGAGTGACTGAAAAATAACAAAAGCTAGCTATACATTTTCTACAGGAAACCAATTTAAATATAAAGACACAGGGTAAAGGTAAAGGAACGAGGAAAGAGAAGCACTAACACTAATCAAAAGAAAGCTGTAATCGATACTTAACTTTCAGAAATGGCAAACTTCAGAGCAAGGAAGAATATTTGGGGTAAATAGGTGCATAACAAAGTGATAAAGAGATAAATAACCAAGTCACGATGACTATGATCTTCCCTAAGTGTGGGTTCTGGATTGTCTATTGTCCACTTGCCATTGTCAATACCTTTTTCTACAGACCTCACAGGGCAGACTGGAAAAATCACAA
The DNA here is from genome assembly GCA_004026745.1 of Myrmecophaga tridactyla. NCBI lineage: Eukaryota > Metazoa > Chordata > Mammalia > Pilosa > Myrmecophagidae > Myrmecophaga > Myrmecophaga tridactyla. The sequence goes on from PVIY010034906.1 coordinate 26,214, forward strand.
TCTGAAGTTAGGATGTGCAGATGAGAGGCACTCCTGGGAGATGTGGAAGGAAACTCATTATAATTCTCTTCTGCAACAGTGTCAGACCATGCAAAGGCAGAGGCTGAGCTTGGGCTCCTGCAGAGATCTCTGAGATTGCTGTGGCTTCCTGGTGAGCACCTGTGCATCCATCACTTCCAGCAGCTGCTTCTGTGACCTCTGCTCCCCTCCGTCTTGCAGCGGCTGTGATAGACCCTGATATCGCCCATTAAACCATCCTTCTTGGAATATTTGCCACAGTTCTCTTATTTTCACTGAAATCTCACCGATACACTACACCCTCTTGGGAAATTAAATGAACTTACATTTTAAACTTAATTTTGAAGTTTCAACTTTATTTTTTAAAAGTAAACAAAAAATAACCTGAAAACTACTTCACATTAAGAGACAATAAAATATGAAAAGGAAAATTCACTCTAAAATGTCATAAAATTGATATGATATTCAAAATGATTTAAAATAAGTACATGCAAATAGTTCTTTGACATCTGTGTATCACAGGACTGT
>PVIY010034907.1:0-26760 GCA_004026745.1 Myrmecophaga tridactyla
GAAAACAAAACAGCAACAACAACAACAAAAAAAAAACTGAACACAACAGATAGAAAGAAAGAATGGAATGATGGCAGACTTCTCAATGGAAACCATGCAAGCAAGGAGAAAATACTAGGACATCTTTACATTGGTGAAAGGGAAAAAATGTCACCCAGCAATTCTATAGCCAGCAAAAATAGCTTTTAAAAAGGAGGGAAATACACTTTCACAGATGAACAAACAATGAATTCATAGACAGCTAACATATACTATAAAAACTATTAAAAGAAATTCTTCAGAGAGAAGAAAGGATGCAAAATGGAAGTTTGGATCTACTTTAAAGGAATGAAGATCATCAGAAAAGGTAAATATGGGGGAAAATAGAAAAACTATGTTACCTCATTTTTTAATTGCATTGCAAGATAATTGAATACAAAAATTTAAATAATTCCAGACCATGCACCAAAAAAAAATTAAATACTATACTGTATTGCGGAGTTAAAATATGAGTAGAAGTGAAATGATGAAAATAGAACAGAGGATAATACAAGGGAAATGAAAGTATGCTGCTCTAAAGATTCTTATGATATACGCAAAATGGTATAATATTATTTGAAGGTAGACTTACAAGGTAGAGATGGATACTATAAACCACAGAGCAAAAATTAAAGAAATAAAATTAACAGATAAAACTAGTACATCACTACTGAGATAAAATGGAACCATAAAAATACTGAAATATTCAAAAAAGCAGGAAAAGGAGAAAAAGGGAAATGAAGGGAAAAATGAAAAACAATCCAATCATATTTGATAATTATATTAAATGTTTATAGTTTAAAATTTGAATTAAATGTCAAAGATTATCAACTTGGATATAAAAACAATACTTAACTATAAGCTATATATACTAAATGTGCTTAAAAGATAAAAACAGACAGGAGAAAAGTAAAAGAACGAAAAAGATATATCATATAAACACTATCAAAAGAAAGCTGCAAAGGAAAAGAAAAGAAAGCTCAATTGGCTATATTAATATCAGCCAAAGGAAATTTTCCAAAAGGAAAATTAACAGGGGTAAAAAGGGACATTAACAAAAAGGGGTCAATTCATCAAGAGGACATAACACAATCCTAAATGTATGCACTGAACAAGAGAGCGTCAATATACATGAAGCAAAAAAATAATAAGAAAACTGAAAGGAGAAAGAGACAAACCACAACTGTACTTAAAAATTTCAACACTCCTTTCACTGTGACAGAATAATTAGCCAAAAAAGGCAGTAAAGATATACCAAACTAGAACAATACTATCAACCAGTTTGAACAAATTGTCATTTATAGAACATTCAACCCAAAGGCAGTTGAATACACATCCTCATCAAATACATCAGGATATTCACCAAGATGGACCATATTCTGGATCATAAAATAGGATTCAATTTTGTTCGTAACAGAGATCATCAGGAGATAGAAATAGGGTAAGAAATTGGGTAACTGGAGCTGAAGGGATACAGACTGTGCAACAGGACTGGATACAAAAACTCAGAAATGGACAGCACAATACTACCTAACTGTAATATAATTATGTTAAAACACTGAATGAAGTTGCATGTGAGAATGATAGAGGGAGGAGGGCTGGGGACATAAATGAAATCAGAAAGAAAGATAGATGTTAAAGATTGAGATGGTATAATCTAGGAATGCCTAGAGTGTATAATAATAGTGAAATGTACAAGGTACAATTTTAAAAATGTTTTTGCATGAGGAAGAACAAAGGAATGTCATTATGGCATTATCTACTGAAAACAGATGGTAATTAATATTTTAAAATGTCACCTTATGTGTGAGACTAAAGCAAAAAATGTTTATTAGTTACAAAATTTATATTTTGACTAGTGCATTTCCTAATATAACTTATGTAGATAGTTTGATTGAACGCCATAACTACTTGGAATCTCAGGTAGGACATAAGATTCTGCTGGTTTGTCCAGAGTGATGCCCCGATGAATCCCAGAGTGATTCGATCAGTGAGTGGAAAAGTATCTGCAAAGCCCCATTCAGGGAGTGGTGAGAACGGGGAGAAATTCAACTTCCCCAAGTTGAATTCTTGATATTCTCACAAGCAGTGTGGATAACCAAAGCTATAGGCAGAGCCCCCAGTCTTGGGGTTTGTTCATATGAAACTTAACCCTGCAAAGGATAGGTCAAGTCTACTTAAAATTTAGGCCTAAGAGTCACCCCCAAGAGAGCCTCTTTGGTTGCTCAGATGTGGCCTCTCTCTCCATCCAACACAACGAGCAGTCTCACCACCCTCCCCCTCTCTGCATGGGACATGACTCCCAGGGGTGTGGATTTTCCTGGCAACATGAGACAGAGATCTTGGAATGAACGGAGACTCAACATCAAGGGACTGAGAAAAACTCTAGAATGAGCTGAGACTTAGCATCAAGGGATTGAGAAAACCTTCTCAACCAAAAGGGGGAAGAGGGAAATGAGACAAAGTATCAATGGCTGAGAGATTCCAAACAGAGTAGAGAAGTTATCCTGGAGGTTATTCTTATGCATCAAGTAGATATCATCTTGTTATTCAAGATGTAATGGAGAGGCTGGAGGGAACTGCCTGAAAATGTAGAGCTGTGTCCCAGTAGCCATGTTTCTTAAGGATGATTGAATAATGATACAGCTGTCACAATGTGACTGTGTGATTGTGAAAACCTTGTGTCTGATGCTTCTTTTATCTACTTTGTCAACAAAGGAGTAGAACATATGGAATAAAAATAAATAATAGGGGGAACAAATGCTAAAATAAATTTAGTTTAAATGCTAGTGATCAATGAAAGCAAGGGGTAAGGGGTATGGTAGGTATAATCTTTTTTTTTTCTTTCCTGTGTTCATTTTATTTCTTTTATCTATTGTCTTTTTATTTCTTTTTCTGAATTAATGCAAATGTTCTAAGAAATGATGAATATGCAACTAAGTGATGATATTGTGAATTACTGATTATGTATGTTGTTTTATTTTGTTTCTTTATTTTTTAATTAATAAATAAATTTTAAAAAATAGGATTCAGTAAATTTAAAAATATTGAAATAATAGAGAATTAAACTAGAAATCCATAACAGAAATACAGGTGAAAATCCTCAAATATTCAGAAATTTTAAAAATATTTCTAAATGGTACTTGGGTCAAATTAAAAGTCACAGGGAAATTAGAAAACATACTCAACATTTCACCCCTAAATGAATTAAAATGCAACATATTAAAATTTCTGGGATGTAGCTAAGACAGTACTTAAGGAAAAATTAATAGTGTCAATCATATAAAGTAGGAAAAAACAAAAGCCCAAAAATCAATAATCTAAGCTTCTACCTGTAAAGAAAAAAGAAACCTAAAAGAAGCAAAGAAAAAGAAATAATAAGGAACAGAAATCAACAAAATAGAAGCCAAAAAAGCTATAGAGAAAAATCAGTAACAAAAGCTATTCCTGTGAAAAGATCAATAAAACAGATAAACTCCAGAAAATTTGACCAAGATAAAGAAAAAGGACACAAATTACCAAAATCAGAAATAAAACAAAGAAAATTACTAAAGATCCTGAGCTTTTTAAAAGGATAGTAAGGGGCCTACACCTAATGCCAATAATTTTTTTTTTTTTTCACATGGGCAGGCTTCAGTAATCGAACCCAGGTCTCTGGCAAGGCAGGCAAGAACTCTACCACTGAGCCACCGTGGCCTGCCCTTTAGTGCCAATAACTTTTACCACATAAATGAAATGGAAAAGTTCCTTGAAAGTCACAACCTACAGAAGTTCCCTGAAGAAGGATAAATAACCAAAGAAAGAAATGTTTATTTGATCCAAAATTCAAATTTTCTGTAGCAAATTATCTAAATTAACCTATCTGGTCAGTTTATTTAAACAGCCTGATTACCTGGAACACAGAATAGGGAATGAGATATTTCTACTCTATAAAGGTTAATGTAATACCTGGATATATTTCAGGGTATGTGCGGCAGAAGATAAAAACATAATTGCAAAGTCACCTTGAGGAACTGGGGGAAAAATGTGGAAATTAACATTAAACATCCTCACCTGGGATCAGGGACTCCTAATATAGTAAGTCAAACCCTCAACTTTGAGGCTTGATCTTTTAGAATGTATTTCTTCAATGGCAAAGCTAGACCTGCACATAATTATGCCTAAGAGTCACCCCAGAGAGCATCTTTTGTTGTTTAGATGTGGCCTCTCTCTTTAAGCCAAGTCTGCAAATAAACTCACTACTCTCCCCACCCACTACATGGGACATGACTCCCAGGGGTGGAAGTCTCTCTGGTAACATGGGAGATGACTCCTAGGGATGAGCCTGGCTCTGCCATCATGGGACTGAGACCAACCAAAGGGGGAAAATAAATGGAATAAAGTAAAGTTTCAGGGGCTAAGAGATTCAATAAAAGTGAAGGTCATTCTGGAGGTTACTCTTGCAAGCTTTAGCTAGATATTTCAAACTACCACAGCATGCCATGCCCCAACCAACAGTATCCCTGAAAACCCTAGGAAGTGCCCTGAGCTCTATGTAAGGATCTATAAAAGTATGTCTTACATCCAGGGGTGAAAAATCTCCCTGGCGACATGGGAGAAGACTCCCAGGGATAAATCCAGACCTGGCACTGTGGTATCAACAATTACATCCTGACCAAATGGGGGAAAAGAAGTGTAATTAATAAAGTATCAGTGGCAGAGGCAGTTCAAATAGAGTCAAGAGGCTACTCTGGAGGTTGCTCTTACGCAAGCTTCAGGTAGACCCTGCTATCTATCATGACCTGCCAACCGCCAATCAGACCATTCCAGCCAATCCTAAAGAACACCTTGGGCAATCTATAAGATTCCACAAGGGTTCCAGGTACTAGAGTAACTTTCCAGAAACCTGCAAACTCCAGATGGGTCCCTGGTCCAGGTAAGTCCTGAAACCTAGCACAGCATCCCCAGAATATCAGCTAGTTCCATCTCCCTACCCCATATTAATGACAGACCCTTATAATATCAAAAATTTAGAATTGTCATAGCCCAAACAACCCCAATGAGAGGTATGGAAAGATCAAAGGTGATGGTGGAATTATACATAGAAGATAGGACCTAACAAATGAATACGAATGCTGAATCATTAAATTGATATCTCTTTTAGTCTCCAGTATTTTAGAGCAGCTAGAAGTAAAAACCTAAAATTGGGAAATTGTAACCCATGTCAAAGTCTGAAATATGTTCTACAACTAATTGTGGTGCTGTGCTAGGATATTTATAGCTTTTTTGTATATATGTTATCATTTACAAAAAAGAAGGAAAAAAAAGTCAATTGTGATATTAAAAAAGAATTTAAGCCCTCTAGTCTCCTATATTCTGGAGTAGCTAGAAGGAAAAATACGAGAGGGTCATATTGTAGCCCATGACAAACTCTGGGATCTATCCTATAATCACTTTTAGAAGAGTGCTTTGAAAACTATTGTTTTTTTATTTCTTTGTTTTTTATATATGTTATACTATACAATTTAAAAAGTTTTTTAAAAATTGAGTAAAAAAAAAAAGTTTGTCTTAGTAAGTTTATTTTTTTCAGAAACTTAAGGCCTCCAGACTGATCCTAGCCAGATGAGTCCTGAAACCCAGGGTACCAGCGTCTCCAAGAATAACAATGAGGTTCAATCCTCTACCCTAGGTCAGCATCTCTTTCCAACACGAAGAAGTTAAAATGTCATTGCCCAGCGATCCCTGAAGAATGAGAGAAATGTCAAATGAGAGGAAGGAGGCGTAGCTGATAAATTAGGATTTAACAAATGACTGTGACTGCTGACTCACTGTACAGATATTTCTTTTTAAAGTCTGGTGTTTTGGAGTGGCCAGAAGAAAACACTTGAGGTTGTTGGACTGGAATCTAGTACCGTTGATCTTTGATATATTGGGGGGAAAAAAGTCAGTTGCCCATGTTTGTACCGACCTACATCAGGATGTTTTGTTTGTTGCACTCATATATATCAGTGGACACACAAAACTAAATCTAAATCTACTGTAAGTCTTAAAATTGGATAGATTGGAATACTAATGGCTAAGAGAAAGGGGTAAGGGGTATGGAATATATTGAGGTTTTTCTCTTTTCTTTTTATTTCTTCTCCTGGAGTAATGCAAATATCCTAAAAATGATCATAGTGATAAATACACAACTATATGATGATATCATGAACCATCGATTATATACTTTGGATGGCTTGTATGGTGTGTGAAGATATTTCAATAAAAATACATAAAAAATAAAAAATAAATTTTTAATCCAAGTTTGTCCTGTAAAAATAATAATCTGAATATTTATATCTATTAAAGACATTAAATTCATTTTTTAAAACTTTCCCAAGAAGAAAATTCCAGGCCCAGATGTCTTTGCAGGTGAATTCTATTAAACATTGAAGAAAGAAATTATATCAATCCTAAATAAACTCTTCCAGAGAACAGAAAAAGAGGGAAACCACATTTCATGAGGCCAGCATCATTCTAACAACAAAACCAGAAAAAACATTAAAAGACAATTTCATATCATACGTCTCGTGAACATAAACACAATAAAAATTACCTTTATAAAAAATTTTTAACATTTTATTTTGAAATGCTTTCAAACTTCCAGAACAGTTAAAAATTATACAAAGCCCATGCGCAGAATTGCAACACACCACTATATAAACCGAGATCAACCAATTTTAACATTGTACAATGTTTGCCAAATCATTCTATGTATCCATCCATATATTTTTCCATCTATCTGCCTGTGTATGTATTAATCAATCCATACTCTGAACTCTTGAGAGTAGGTTGTATACATCATCACACACCTTGGACATTTAATACTGCCATGTATATTTCCCAAGGACAAAGATATTCTTATGTAACCACCTTATGTAAATATCTTAAGTGCAGTTAATCAACTTCAAGCCATTTAACATTGATATAAAACCTCAGTCCATTTTTTCATATTCCAGTAATGTCCTTTTAGGTATTTCTCCTACCTTAATAGATCCCATAAAGGATCATGCATTGTATTCCATTGTCATTTTTCTCTTTAGTTGTTCTTTTCCTCTTAATTGTGGCAATACAAATATAAGATAAACTTTTCCACCTCAACCACTCCCAGGCATACAGGGAGTATGGAATCAATAACATTCACAATGCTGTAGTACTCTCATCACCTCCATTACTTAAACTTTCCGATTTCCCCAAAAAGAAGACCTATGCCCATTTTGCATTAACTCCTCCTACCCCCTGCCCCTGCCAACCTGAACTTAACTTTCTGTTTCCATGAGCTTCTATGTTTTCTGACATTTTCTTCCTAGTTACAATGGGGCTTAAATTTATAACAATAATAATAATATCCTAAATCTATAATAATCTCATACTCTTTGATATCACCTGAAATAATATACATAAACTAGGTTCCTAAACCCCTCAATCTACCCTCCTTTACACAACACTTGTAACAAATTAAATGTTTATACATTATGATTTCAAAACCACTGATCTAACATTACACTTTATGCATTTACCTTTCAGATTCTATAGAAAATGGAAAGTGGCATTACAAACCAAAAATACAATAATATTGGCATTTGTATTTACCCATATCATTACCCTTAGTGGAACTCTCTATTTCTTCATGCGGCTTCCCTCTGTTGACTATTGTCCTTTCCTTTCAAACAGTAGAGTTTTCCTTTCAAACAGGAGAGTTGCTAAACTCTTAATTGCTAAGCAACTCTTGTAGAGCTGGACTAGTGATAATGAACGCCCTCAGCCTTTGTTTACCTGGGAACCTCTTAATTGTTCCCTCATTTTTGAAAGACAGTTTTGTCAGATACAGAATTCTTGACTGGCAATTTTTTGCTTTCAGCACTTTACATATATCATCCCATTGCCTTCTCGTCTCCGTGGTTTCTGATGAGAAATCAGCATTTAATTTTGTTGAGGCTTTCTTGTAAGAAATATGTTGCTTATCCTGTAGCTTTCAGAATTCTCTATTTTTGGCATTCAATAGTTTGATGACAACATGGTGCAGTGTAGGTCAATTTGGGGTTTGGGTTTTGAAAGGTTTAGGAGGCAAAAGGGTGAGAAAGAAGGAAGGCAGACCGGGAAATTTAAAGCGGGCGGGTTTATTTCTGCACTCCCAGGCTGAGCTCACCAGATCTAAGTGGAGGGAAGTGAGTCAGCGCTTGGGTGATGGGGTGGGCAGTTTTTAAGCAAGGGGGTCAGGTGACATCCGAAAGGGGCGGTTCTCCGGAAGTCAGGTGTCCAGAAGGGGCGGTTCATCAGTTCTGGAAGTCAGGTGTCCAGATGGGGCGGTTCCAGAAGCCATGTTGGAAGGGGCGACACAGCCTCCGCAGCTCCAGTTGCAGTGCCCTTTCCCATTCCCCCGACCTAACAGGTTTATCCTATTCAGAATTTGTTGCACATCTTGGATGTATATAGTAATGTCTTTTGTTAAATTTGTGAAGTTTTTCAGTCATTCTTTCTTCATTTCTGTTGTTGTTATTGTTGTTGTGCTCTGTTCCTTTGTCTCTTTCTTCCCTTCTGGGATTCCTACATTATGCATGGTGGTACAATTGCTGATGTTTTCCTTAGGATCTGCTCGCTTTTCTTCATTCTTTCTCCTTTCTGCTTCTCAGACAGGAGGATTTCAATGATCTTTCTTCAAGTTCACTGATTCTTTCTTCTGCCTCCTACAATTACTGTTAAACCCTCAAGAGAATTTTTTTAGTTTCTGTTACTAAGATCTTCAGCTATGTTTGGCTCCTTTTCATAATTTCCAACTCTCTATTGACATTCATGTTGTGTTTATCTATCATTTTCTTGATTTCTTGTAGCTCTACAAGCATATTTAAGACCACTTTTTAAAACTCTTTGGTATGTACCAAATCTGTTTCTCTTCAGTGATGGTTTCTAAGGCTTTAATCTTCTCCTTTGCCTGAGACATTGCTTTCTGTTTCTTGGTATGTTTTGCAATCTTCTGTTGAAACCTGGATGTTTTGATATTTTACTGTTATTGTTGGAAATTAGACTTAAGCCTGAATCAAGCTAGTATTATGATAGAGCTTTCCTTGATTGTTAAGAACTAATAAAAAGAAAGAAAGAAAATACCTTTTCTAGGCTTTGCAGATTGTCCTCTGTGATTGCTTTCCTTCAACATTTACCCAAACAATAAGTTTAGAGGATAGCTCAAAGCAAAAGAGTAGGAGTTGCCCTGGTCCTTTTGTGTATGTCTCTTGTCATGTATCTTGTGTATGTATGTGTATGGCCCTAAGAAGTCCCTCTCTATACATAAACAAATGTTCCTTCTTCCCCAGGAAACAGTACTAGGCAATGCACTTTATGTCCCACAGCCAGTAATCCCTTGCCCCAGGCATCCACAACTAGACTGCTCTCCTGCTGTGTTCTTTAGTATAACTTTATGAGCTGCCTTCTATATGCAAGGTATGTTCTAGGACAGCAAGCCTGCAGCAAGTACCCTGAGTTAGTCCCTCAGCCACCAACAAAGAGATCAGGCCAGACATACATGCTACCAGTATGTGAACAAAGGTTACTCGGTTCCCTCCTGAACTGGAACCAGGTTTTGAATAACATAAATTAATACACTGAATACAAATTTATTTATATACACATATAAACCAAATGGGGTTTACCCAAATAATACAAGGATGGCATAATTTTCAAAAATTGATCATTACAAGACACCATATTAATAGACTAAAGAAGAACCATATAGTGTTTGGGAAGATGGTGGAATAGGATAGATAGAGTTCAGCCCTGCTCCAAGGAAAAGTTAGAGAAGGGACAGGAGGAAACTGAGATGGCAATTCCAGAGTGTAGGTGACCTGGAGAGACTCTTCTGCACCACACAGGGTAGCCGCGGTGGCAAAAGCTGAGGAACTAAGAGAATCAGAATTTAATGTAAAAGCCCAGAGCCCACAGGAGTGCACGGATGGGGAGACAGGAGTAGGAAGTAAGCCAAGCTGCAGTCCTTGAATATGCTACCCTCATCAGCACAGACCAACGACCCACAACTCACGCTATACCCCATGCACCTAAACCCCATCACCCAATCCCACTCCACGCACTGTGTTCTAGTTTGATAGCTGCCAGAATGCAATATACCAGAAACAGAATGGCTTTCAATAAGTTGCTAGTTTACAGTCTAAGGCCAAGAAACTGTCCCAATTAAAACAAGTCTATAGAAATGTCCAATCAAAGGCATCCATCCAGAGAAAGATACCTTGGCTCAAGAAGGCCAATGAAGTTCAGGGTTTCTCTCTCAGCTGGAAGGGCACATGATAAACACGGCATCATCTGCTAGCTTTCTCTCCTGGCTTCCGGCTTCATGAAGCTCTCTGGGAGGCATTTTCCTTCTTCATCGCCAAAGGTCGCTGGCTCGTGGACTCTCTGCTTCATGGTGCTGCAGCAATCTCTGCTCTCTCTGAATCTCCTTCACTCTCGAAAATGTTCCTCTTTTATAGGACTCCAGAAATTTATCAAGGCCCATCCAAATGGGTGGAGACATGTCGTCACCTAATCCAGTTTAACAACCACTCTTGATTAAATCATATCTCCAGGGAGATGATCTGATTACAGTTTCAAACATACAGTATGAGTAGGGATTATTTTGCCTTTACAAAATGGGATTTTGATTGAAACATGGCTTTTCTAGCGGACATACATCATTTCAAACCAGCACACACACTGCAAGTGCCACTGCCCCACCAAATCCTCACATGTGTACCTACCCGACACCGCGACCCCAAGTGCAACCCAATTCACCTCTCCTGTGCCCCTCCCAAATACTACCTCCCCCTCCCTTTTCCCTGCAGGCTGTTGCCAGTGCATAAAGGCTGCCAGCACTTACCTTCATATCAAGGCAAAACACGCCCCCAGCCCATACAGTTACACAGACCCCAACCCCGACCCTGCTGAGTCCTGCATACAGGTACATCACTTTAAGGCACTCCTAGACCTGTCCATGTGCATGGAACCCAGTCACACCCTCCAGCTCTGGGAAAGCGCTGACCTGCGCAGCCGGGTCACATCCGCTCCCAGCCCATGCAGGCATAATGCCACCCGATGCCACAGCTGAGCACATGCACACAAAGCACCCTGTGCTCTAAACCAGCACACACCAGGGCCACACACCCCAGACCCATACACTCACACAGCTACATCCTCCCTGGCCACTGGGTGCCCATGTTCACAGGCACCAGCATAGCATCCCCAACCTGTATCTATACCTGCGCTACAATGCATCACTGCACTGTTGTGCACCACCCTTTGCCCTGCATCCTGCTACACATCCATCCCACAAACCCAAGGCATTAGACTACTGAAGGAAATCAACTTCCAAAGTAAATCAATCAAGATATTTACATGAGATGAAAACAATGGAAGATCACTAGACATATCACAATGCAGATATAGCCCAGCCTAATGACCAAATTAAAATACTAGAGGAAACACAGACATTGGAACAACTAATCAAAGATGTCCATATAACTCTACTAAATAAAGTAAGTGGGATGGCTAATGACATAAAGGAGATCAAGGAGACAGGAGAAGAGCATAAAGAGGAATTTGAAAGAATAAATAGAAAAATAGCAGATATCACAGAGATTAAAGATTCTGTCAGCCAAATAAAAAACATACCAGAGACACACAACAGCAGATTTGAAGAGGCAGGAGAAAGAATAAGCAATATAAAGGACAGGATAACTGATTTTGAATACTCAAAACAGCAAAGGGCAAAAAAGATGGAAAATTTTGAACTGGATCTCAGGGAAATAATGGACAAAGCAAAGCACATGTTATATGATATTATACAAATATAATAATCATTGGTGTCCCAGAAGGAGAAGAGAGGAGTAAAGGCCTAGGAAGAGTAGTTGTGGATATAATGGTGGGAATGGTTCCTTCCTTATAAAGGATATAAATATACAAGTCAAAGAAGTTCAATGAACTCTAAACAGAATGAATCCAAATAGGCCTTCCCCAAGACACATACTAATCAATCTGTCAAATATTGAAGAGAAGCAGAAAATTCTGAAAGCGGAAAGAGAAAAACAATTTGCTACATATAAGGGAAACCACATAAGACTGAGTTCAGGCTGCTCAACTGGCACCATGGAGGCAAGAAGACAGCTGTAGATCCTAAAAGAGAAAGACTTCCAGTCAAGACTTCTGTACCCAACCAAACCGCCCTTCAAAACTGAGGGAGAGATTAAAATTTTCATGGACAAACAAATCCTAAAAGAATCTGTCAACAAGAGACTGGCCCTACAAGAAATATTAAAGGGAGTTCTGCCAGTTGAAAAAAAAAAGACAGGAGCGGAAGGTCTAGAGGAGGGCACAGAAATGCAGAGTACCAGTAAGGGTAACTTAAAGGATAAAAAAAAAAAAAAAAAAAACAGGGAAAAGAATATATAGATCTGACAAATAAAATCCAAAACATAAGATGGTGGATTCAAGAAATGCCTTTTCAGTAATAACTTTGAATGTTAACAGTCTAAACTTACCAATTAAAAGATACAGATTGTCAGAATGGATTAAGAAATATAATCCAGCTATATGCTGCCTAGAAAAGACTCATCTTAGACACAAGGATACAAATAGATTGACAGTGAAAGGATGGAAAAAGATTTTCCATGCAACTTGCAAACGAAAGAAAGCAGGAGTAGCTCTACCAATATCAGACAAAATAGACTTTAAATGTAAAAACATAATAAGAAACAAAGAAAGAAATTATATATTAATTAGAGGGACAATTCACCAAGAAGAAATATCATAAATGTCTATGCTCCCAATCAAGAATCTCCAAAGTACATGAGACAGACATTGGCAAAACTGAAGGGAGTGATGGATGTTTCAACAATAATATTAGAAGAACTCAATATGTTCTCCTCTATAGATAGAACAACCAGACAGAACATCAACAAGAAAATAGAGAAGTTAAATAACTTGATAAATGAATTAGACACAACAGACATATATAGGTCATTGCACCCCAAAACATAAGGATATACATTCTTTTCTAGTGCTCATGGAACATTCTCCAGGATAGAACACATGCTGGGGCATAAAACAGGTCGTTATAAATCTCAAAACATTGAAATTATTCACAGCACCTTCTCTGATGACAATGGAATGAAGCTGGATCTCAATGACCACCAAAGAATGAGAACATTCACAAATATATGGACATTAAATAATACATTCTTAAACAACCAGTGGGTCAAAGAGGAAATTGCTACAGAAATCAGAAGCTATCTGGAGATGAAGAAAATGAGAATACAACATATCAGAACTTAAGGCTGTATGAAGTGGGAAATGTATTGCCCTAAATGCCAATATTAAAAAACAAGAAAGAGCAAAAATAAAGGACTTAACTGCTCACCTGGAGAACTTGGGAAAGAACAGCAAACTAACCACAAAGCAAACAGAGGAAGAAGAAATAACAAAGATAAACCAGAGTTAAATGAATGGGAGAACAAAAGAACAACAGAAAGAATCAATAGAATCAAAAAGTTGGTTCTTTGAGAAAATCAATAAAATTGATGGGTCACTGGCAAGACTAAGAAAGGAAAAAAAAAGAAGATGCAAATAAACAAAATCAGAAATTAGAAAGGGTGCATTACCAAAGATCCTAAAGAAATAAAAGAAATCATAAGAGGCTACTATGAACAACTATATGCCAACAAACTAGAAAACTTAGATGAAAGGGACAAATTTCTGGAAACACACAAACAAGCTTCACTGACTCAGGAAGAAATAGAAGATCTCAACAAACCAATCACAAGTAAAGAGATTCAATCAATCATCAACAATCTTCCTACAAAAAAAAGCCCAGGGCCAGATGGCTTCAAAGAGGAATTTTATCAAATATTCCAAAAGACCTAACACCAATTCTGCTCAAACTTATCCAAAAATATGAGGAAAAAGGAACTCTACTTAACTCATGTTATGAAACTAATATCACTTTAATACCAAAAACCAAAATACCAAAATACCAAAAGGTAAATATGCTATAAGAAAAGAAAACTAAAGGTCAATCTCCCTAATGAACATAGATGCAAAATTCTCAACAAAACATTAGCAAATCAAATCTAACAACATATTAAAAGAATTATATACCACGACTAAGTGGGGTTTATACCAGGAATGCAAGGATGGTTCAGCATAAGAAAATCAATTAATGTAATACAGCACATTAACAAATCAAAAGGGAAAAATCACATGATCACCTCAATTGATGCTGAAAAAGCATTCAACAAAATTCAACATCCTTTTCTGATAAAAACACTTCAAAAGATAGGAATCAAAGGTAGCTTCCTCATATGATAAAGGGTATATATGAAGAATCAATAGCCAACATCATACTCAATGGAGAGAGACTGAAAATTTTCTGCCTTAGATCAGGAATAAGATAAGGATGTCCACTGTCACCACTATTCTTCAACATTTTGCTAGAAGTTCTAGCTAAAGCAATCAGGCAGGACAAAGAAATAAAAGGTACTCACATTGGAAAGGAAGAAGTAAAACTTTCATTATTTGCAGATGACATGATACTATACTTAGAAAATCTTGAGAAATCTACAACAAAGTGACTTGAGCTAATAAACAAATTCAGCAAGGTGGCAAGATATAAGATTAATGTGCAAAAATCAGTAACATTTCTATATACAAGCAATGACCTAACTAAGGAGTCAGTTAAGGAAAAAAATTCCATTCAAAATAGCAACTAACAGAATCAAGTACTTAGAAATGAACTTAACTAGGGATGTAAAGGTCTTATACACAGAAAACTACATAACACTGCTAAAAGAAATCAAAGAATATCTAAACAAGTGGAAAGTCATTTCCTGCTCATAGATAGGTAGGCTAAATATAGTTAGGATGCCAAGTCTACCCAAATTGATCTACAGATTCAACACAGTACCAATCAAAATTCCAACAATCTACTTTGAAGACTTGGAAAAGCCAGTTACCAAATTCGTCTGGAAGGGAAAGAGACCCCAAATAGCTAAAAGCATCTTCAAAAAGAAGAATAAAGTGGAAGGATTAATACTATCTGACTTTAAAACTTATTATAAAGCCACAGCGGTCAAAACAGCATGGTACTGGCATAAAGAAGTATTGACCGATGGAATCAAATTGAGAGTGCAGAAATAGACCACCAAATCTATGGCCAACTGATTTTTGACAAGGCCCCCAAATCCAAAAAAGTCTTTCCAATAAACAGGCATGGGAGAACTGGATATCAATAGCCAAAAGAATGAAAAAGGATCCCTACATTACAGCCTATACAAAAATTAACTCAAAGTGGATCAAACACCTAAATATAAGAACTAGCACCATAAAACTTCTAAAAGAAAATGTAGAGAAACATCTTCAAGACCTAGTAATAGGAGATACCTTCCTAAACTTTACACCCAAACCACAAGCAACAAAAGAAAAAATAGATATATGGGAACTCCTCAAAATCAAATGCTTCTGCACCTCAAAAGACTTTGTCAAAAAGGAGAAGAGGCAGCCAACTCAATGGGAGAAAATATTTGGAAATCACATATCAGACAAAGGTTTGATATCCTGTACACATAAAGAAATCATACAACTCAACAACAAAAGAACAAACAATCCAATTATAAAATGGGCTAAAGATATAAACAGGAATTTTTCTGAAGAGCAAATACAGATGGCTCAAAAGAACTGGAGATGTTCATTTCCATTGGGTATAAGGGACATGCAGATCAAGACTACGATGAGATACCACCTCATACCTATAAGAATGGCTGCTATTAAACACAAAGAAACTATAAATGTTGGAGATGATGTGGAGAAATTGAGACACTTATGCACTGCTGGTGGGAATGTATAATGGTGCAGCCACTATGGAAGACAGTTTGGTGGTTCCTTAGGAAACTAAATAATGAGTTACCCAGCAATAGCACACTTGGTATACACCCAGAAGAGCTAAAAGCAGTGACACAAACAACATTTGCACACTGATGTTCATAGCAGCATAATTCACAATCACCAAAAGATGGAAATAAATCATATACCCATCAACAGACGAGTGGATTAACAAAATGTGTTATATACATATGATGGAATATTATACAGCAATAAGATGAAATGATGTCCTGAAGCACATGACAAGATGATGAGCCTTACATAATGCTGAGTGAAATAAGCCAGACACAAAAGGGCAGATACTGTATGATTCCACTTTTATGACCATGGTAAGGGTAAAACCAGAGGCTTATAAAATAGCATAAAGAGGACTTAGAGATATTTAGAAGGTAGAAATGGGTGTACAGTTAGCTAATGAGGAGAAGGGATCCTCCTCATCTGAAGGGACATCTATAAAACTCCTATCACTACCAACATACTTAATGGGAAAAGACCTAAAATCAGGAACAAGACAAAGATGTCAAGTCTCAGCACTTTTTTTTAATATTTTACTGGAGTTCTAGTCAAAGCAATAGACAAGAAAAAGGAATAGGGACAGGAGTAGTAAAGAAGAATTAAAACTCTATCAAAAAAAATTGCATTTTATTGTACATTTATGTTCCTGCCTTCTTTGACCTGTCATTAGTGTTGTATAATGTAAACTTATTTCTCCAAATCGAGAGTGAGTTTTCAAATTTTTTTAATCTTTATATGGTGTCAGAAGTATGAACCAGCTTTCTTTTCATTATTGTGAGAAACATTTTGTTTTATAACATAGTTGTTGACTATATCCATATGGACAAACTAGAACTTTGGATCGCTTTCAATTGAAGTTAGGGTATTGTGCATAATAGAAGGTATCGGACTGAGATATTTGGTTACCATGGAGGCTGATGCTTTTTCCATCTTATTAAATCTGATGTGATTTTTTTCTTTGTAAAAAATTCTATCAAAAAAGAAAGCACCTTTATAGAAAACATAAGGAACCTTTTCTAAAAGCTTCTAGAAAAAATAGGTAATTTTATCGATGCTTCAGTGTACAAGATCATTACATAAAATTCAATATTATTTCCATATGCTAAGATAATATTGGAAAAAGAAATTAAAATACAATTCCATATAAAATAGCATGCAAAATCTTGAAATATTTGGAATAAATTTACAAAAATACATGTAAGACCTCTACACTGAAAGCTACAAATTAGGGTTGAGAGAAATTGAAGATTAAATAAATGGAGAGCTACTCCATTTTCATGTAAGATATCAATTCTGGTTATCAGGAGATAAAGGGTAGAGACTGCACAATTGGCGCTGAAGGAATATAGATTATGCAACAGCACTGATTGTAAAAATTCAGAAATGGATAGCACAATTCTACCTGGTTGTAGTACAATAATATAATCACACTGAATGAAGTTGAATGTGAGTATTATAGAGGGAGAAGGGCTGGGGGCACATATGAAACCAGAAAGAAAGATGGATGAAGACTGAGATGGTAAAATTCAGAAATGCCTAGAGTATACAATGATGGTGATTAAATATACAAATTAAAAAATGGTTTTGCATGAGGAAGAGCAAAGGAATGTCAGTACTGCAGGGTGTTGAAAATAGATTGTATATGGGAAAAAGTACAATCAATGTAAGCTAGGGTCTATAATCAACAGTAACACTGTAATATGCTTCCAGTGAATGTAATAAAGGCATTATACCAAAACCAAATGTCAACAGGCAGGGGGGGAATGGAAAAGGGGTATGGATTCTGTATGGAAGAAAAGGAAATGTCTTCAGATAGAGTATGGTGGCAAAGGTATGTCTATACACTTAAGTTGGACTGTATGATGTATGAATAAGACTGTTTAAAAATGAACAGAGGTCAGGCAATGGGGCTCAGTGGCAAGAATTCTCGCCTACCGAGCTAGAGACCCATGTTCAATTCCTGGAGCCTGCCCATGCCAAAAAAAAAAAAAAAAAAAAAAAAATGAACAGAGAGAAACAAGTGCTAGAGAAAATGTATGCTAGAGAAAATGCACAGAAAAGATGAACCTATTCACTGTCGGTAGGGAATTGAGCCCCTTGGAGGGCAGTATAGTGGTTCCACAGGAGACTAGGGGTAGATTTGCCATACGATCCTGAAACCCCGCTATTCAGCATATACCTGGAGGAACTGAGTGTGGGGACATGAATGGACATTTGCACAGTGGTGTTTTTGGTGGCAGTGTTCCCGATCCACAATGAATGGAGGTGCCCTAAGGGTACATGAGGAATGAGAGGGGGAACTATGGTGCATACATACGATGGACTACTGAGTTGCCGCAAGAAGGAATGAAGTTGTAAGGCATGCAACTAGATGAATAAACCTTAAGAGCAGTATGCTGAATGAAATGTCAGGAATAAAAAGACAAATATTATGCCTCAATCATATGGAGTACCTGTTATGTAGAAATTCGGTGAACTAAAGTCCAGAGCATGATTACTAGGTTGGGGCTTATTGTAAAGGGTCCTAGATTGTAAGTTCTTACAGCAGTTACATATATTCAGGAGGTGTAACAGTTAATTCTAAATTAAGATACTGAGCTGTTTGTATATAATATACATGGTCTTTTGCAGAAACCTCGATTATTTATGTGACATGTGAGATTCAGAGGTAGAGTTCTGCAGCTATGAAAGTCAGCAGTACCCAATACAGGAACTCTTTAAAAAGTTGAAATAGGGATCAGACTTTGAGTAGAGATAAGAATGATGCTGATCTAGATAAGACTACAGTATATCAGAAGACACGGTAAAGGATGATATGTCCATACTTTAAACTTCAACTTCTGTGTGAGACTAAAGGAGAGATGTTTATTTGGTGAAAGTATATTTTGGGTAATGCTTTTCCTACTTTAACTTGTATGGTCAGTTTAGTTGAATACCATAAGTACATGGAATCTTTTTTTTTTTTTGTATTCTATATGGCAAGGGTCACATTTCATTCTTTTTCCATGTGAGTATCCCATTATTGCAGTACCATTTGTTAAATTTTGTTTTGTTTCGTGTGTTTGTTTTGCTTGTTTGTTTTTGGGAAGTGCATGGGCCAGGAATCGAACCCAGGTCTCCCACATGGCAGGAGAGAATTCTACAACTGAACTACCCTTGCACCCCCAGTACATGGAATTTTGAATAGGGCATGAGATTTTGTTAGTTTGTCCAGGTTAGTGTGATGTTCCAATATATTCCAGAATGATTTGGGCAGTGAATAAAGAAGTATTTGAAAAGTTGCCTTGGGGAGTGGAGAGAATGGAAGAAATATTCAACTTCCCCATTTAGAGAATTTCTGATATTCTCACAAGCAGTGGGGATAACCAGATCAACAGGCCGAGCCCTTGATCTTGGAACTTATCCTTATAAGACTTATTCCTGCAAAGGATAGGCTAAGCTCACTTAAAATTAGGCCTAAGAGTCACCCCCAGAAAACCCTTTTGTTGCTCAGATGTGGCCTCTCTCTAACCCAACTCGGCAAGTAAAGTCACTGCCCTCCCCCTCACATGAGACATACTCCCAGGGGTGTAAATCTCCCTGGCAACGTGGGACAGAAAGCCTGGGATAAGCCAGGACCCAGCATCAAGAGATTGAGCCTTCTTGATCAAAAGGAGGAAGTCAGAAATGAGGCCCAATAACTTTTCAGTGGCTGAGAGATTTCAGAGTCGAGAGGTTATCCTGGAGGTTATTCTTATGCATTATACAGATATCCCTTTTCAGTTTATGTTATATTGCAGTGGCTAGAGGGACATACCTGAAACTGTTGAGCTGTGTTCCAGTAGCTTAGATTCTTGAAGACAATTGTATAAAGATAAGTTTACACGTGACCGTATGATTGTGAAAACCTTGTGGATGATGCTCCTTATATGTAGGGTATAGGCAGATGAGTAAAAAATATGGATAAAACAATAATAGTGGGAACAAGAGTAAAATAAATTAGGTAGATGGAAACACTAGTGGTCAATGAGAAGGAGGGATATGGTATATGGTATGTATGAGCTTTTTCCTTTTTTTTCTTTTTCTGGAGTGATGCTAATGTTCTAAACAAATGATCATGGTGATGAATACATAACTATGTGATGATATTGCGAGCCACTGGTTGTACACCATGAATGGAATGCTTGAATGTTAAGAATGTTTGTTTGTTATGTTGTTTAATCAATAAAAATATTTTTTTAAAAAATTCCAGAAATATCTCAAACTGTGAACTCCAAGCCAGTAGTCTTGATTCTTGAGGATAAGTGTATAACTATATGGCTTTTATGGTGTGACCATGTGATTATGAAAAGCTTCTGACTGACTCTTCCTTTATCCAGCACATGGGTAGTTAAATAAGAAAAAAATGATAATAATAATGGGGGAGGATAAAGAGTATGGGATGTTTTGGGTATTCTATTTAAAAAAAAAAAGCAAGTTCCCAAAGACCACTTAATGTGTACAGGGCAGTGTTTATGATATACGAAAACAAAAAAGCAGATGAAGTTTTATGCTGATGTTTTATATATATATTTGTGTGTGTGTACACTTCTGAATTGTTTACCTTCTATATAATACTATTTTCTATAACAAGAAAAAAATAGCAGTACATGTTAACTTTTAAAATAGCTGTGACTGAACCAAAGATTTTAATGACTCTGGATTGTTCAAAAGCTGATGAATTTTATTTACTTTTTTTGTTATTTTTACTGTGCTTTCAACTTTAAATATAAATATCACCGAATTTTGAAAATTTCAATTATTCTTGATAAGGTACTGCCTTTTTGAGGAGTTTGTCTCAATTACATGTAGTTCTAAAAAGATACATAGTTTTTGTATCAGTTTAATTTCTGCAGTCTTGTTGGACCATTTTGGTGGTCTTGTCTTGTATATTTGAATCACAAGTACTTTTCTTTCATATAACACAACTTTCTTATTTTAGGTGATTCATGTTGTTATTTGTATATTAGAAAAAAAGTCACATAAACAAGTTAAAAGCAATTTCATACTAACCACCCCCTATTCAAGCCTCTGTAGAAATAAAATACATTTTATGGGAGGGGTTAGTGTGGAAGACAGCTGTCATATAACATTCCTAGCAGTGAAAAAAAACAAACATAAAACTAGATGGCTGCTCTACAGTTCTGGCAATCATTCAAAGCATTTAGTTATTAAACTTTCACTGATATGAAGTAGTTTCAGGGAAGACATGTCTGAATTAGTGAAAAGCATTCATTTTTAAATGTTTTTAAATGATTACGGTTTCTTATTTTCAAAAAATTAGGAAAATCCAGTATCCAAAAAATGGGTACTCTGTAATTCCTTATGAGTACTTTGTGATTCTTTCAATGAGTAGATAAGAATGATTTTTCCAAAACATCAATAAACTTTAAAGAGGAAATGTAGTTGCTTAACCATACAAATATTCTTAATCTAACTGGTAATTAAATTTAAATTACAATAAAATATTATTTTCACTTATAAAATTACTAACAGTTTTTCATTTGAGTGCTGGTATGAATATTAATTTTTAGAAAGAGGCTTAAAATTCAAATCATTTCAGATAATAATTCAGCTTCTGAAAGTAGATTCTAAGGAAAAATCTAAACAGAAATATCTTCATTCACAAAATTGTTCATTGTATTAATGAGAGGAAAAAACTTAGAAGTCCACCATTAAGTAAATTAAATGAATAAAATTACATCATTTATGTAAGCAATTCATAGTATATTTGCACAATGGAATATTACCCAATTGCTAAACATTATTTACACAGAATTTACAACAAAGGAAAATGTAAAATAGTTACATCATTAGGAGGAAAAGATGGTAACAAAATTTTACATAAGAAAGTCAATCCTGTTTTAAAACTGTACAATAATGAGGAATAGAAGGAAATACAAAAACACTAGAAATCTCTTAAGATGAACCGTTTTAATTAAGACCTTGTTTAAATTAATATGCACAGGAATTCATAGTAATTTTTATTATTGCTACAAATGTACAAGCTCACTGTTCCTTTCCAAATTATATTACATGCCAAGATATAAGGGTTACGATGGAATTTTTTATCCTTTTGTTGGATAACACATTAATGTTTTCCAAATATTTTCACTTCTATTATTCTTATATATTTTTCTGTTTCAATGTATTTTGTATCTCATAATTTTGTTGCATAACTCTTCTGGAATATGTTTGTGTTTCCTGGAATTTTCCCCTTGCTTGCACATTTGTCTACCCTCTTGTGCTGGTTTGAAAGGATGTATGTTCCCTAGAAAAGCCATATTTTAATCCTAAACCCATTTTGTAAAGGCAGCCATTTCTTCTAATCCCTATTCAGTACTGTATGTTTGAAACTATGATTAGGTCATCTCGCTGCAGATGTAATTCAATAAGGAGTGGTTGTTAAAACTGGATTAGGTGGAGATGTGTCTCCACCCATTCAGGTGGGTTTTGATTAGTTTACTGGAATCCTATAAGAAAGAAAACATTTTAGAGAATGTGAAAGATTTCTGAGAGAGCAGAGAATGACATAGCCAAGAGAAGCAGAGTCTACCAGCCAACGAACTTTGGAGATGAAGGAAAATGCCTCCCCGGGAGTTTCATGAAACAGGAAGCCAGGAGAGAAAGCTACCAGGTGACGCCATGTTTGCCACATGCCTTTCCAGATGAGCAAGAAATCCATGTGTTCACCATGTGCCTTCTCACTTGAGAGAGAAACCCTGAACTTCATCAGCCTTCTGGAACCAAGGTATCTTTCCCTGGATGCCTTAAATTGGACATTTCTATAGACATGTTTTAATTGGGACATTTTCTCACTCTTAGAACTGTAAACTAGCAAATTATTAAAATCCCCTTTTTAAAAGCCATTCTGTTCAGCGGCAGGACTTCTCAGGCTGCAAATGCCCCAGGCATAGGCAGAAACAAGCTCATTTGAGAGCTTGTCTGGAGTCTGTGCCTTCCCCAGGAGAGAGGTGGGGCCTAGTCAGGTGGAATCCCTCCCTTAAGGAATTCAGACACCAGGGCTTGGTAATTTGAAGCCATTAATCAGTCTACAACCTCTCCTCTATCTCCACCATGTCCCCAGCAGGGAGAGTCTGCCAAACTTAAAGATACCACATCATCTTATGCTGGTGGGATCTGCAGGCAGACAAGCACCACATACTGGGCAGGATAAGAAAAACAGAGTTCAGAGACTTCATAGGAAAGTCTTTCACCCTGCTGGGTCTCACCCTCAGGGAAAACTGATGCAGGTGACTATTTCCTCCTGATAGGAGGCCAGTTTGGCCTGGGAAAATCTGACTGGGCTCTATAATACCTAAGCAAACCCTCCTAAGGGTGGGGGGAAAAGGCATCATACAAGCAGGGCAGGAAACAAGAAAACAAGAACTGAAAAATTCTGATCTGTTAAACAAAACCTAAATTGACGTCCAGAAAAAGCAGAACTAAATGTCAAAGGACAGAAAGACAACAAATTCATCCAGAAGAAAACCCTAGGTAAAAGAAGTGAAAATAATCTTCAGAATAAACTAAAGTAATTAAATGCCTAGACGCCAGCAAAAAAAACAAATAACACTAGGAAAACTGAAGTTATGGCCCATCAAAAAGGAACAAACCAACAATTCAAATGAGATATAGGAGTTGAAACAATTAATTCAGAATATACGAACAGACATCGAAAACCTCATCAAAAACCAAATCAATGAATTGAGGGAGGATATAAAGAAGGCAAGGAATGAAGAAAAAGAAGAAATCAAAAGTCTGAAAAAACAAATCACAGAATTTATGGGAATGAAAGGCATGGTAGAAGAGATGAAAAAAACAATGGAAACCTACAGTGGTAGATTTCGAGAGGCAGAAGATAGGATCAGTGAACTGGAGGATGGAACATCTGAAATCTGACAAGCAAAAGAAAATATAGGGGAAAAAATGGAAAAGTATGAGCAGGGACTCAGGGAATTGAATGACAATATGAAGCGCATACGTGTTGTGGGTGTCCCAGAAGGAGAAGAGAAGGGAAAAGGAGGAGAAAAACTAATGGAGGAAATTATCACTGAAAATTTCCCAACTCTTATGAAAGACTTAAAATTACAGATCCAAGATGCAGCGTACCCCAAAGAGAATAGATCCAAATAGATGTACTCCAAAACACTTACTAATCAGAATGCCAGAGCTCAAAGAGAAAGAGAGAATTTTGAAAGCAGCAAGAGAAAAGCAATCCATCACATACAAGGGAAGCTCAATAAGACTATGCATAGATTTTGCAGTAGAAACCATGGAGGCAAGAAGACAGTGGGATGATATATTTAAATTACTAAAAGAGAAAAACTGCCAACCAAGAATTCTATATCGAGCAAAACAGTCCGTCAAAAATGAGGGAGAAATTAAAACATTTTCAGAAAAAAAACCACTGAGAGAATTTGTGACCAAGAGACTAGCTCTGCAAGAAATACTAAAGGGAACACTAGCGACAGATGTGAAAAAGACAGAAGAAAGAGGGGTGGGGAAGAGTGTAGGAAGGAAGACTTTGAGTAAAGGTAAAAAGAAGGAAAATTAGATATGACATATAAAATCCAAAAGGCAAAATGGTAGAAGAAAGTACTACCCATAAAGTAATAACACTAAATGTTAATGGATTAAACTCCCCAATCAAAAGACATAGACTGGCAGAAGGGATTAAAAAATAGGACCCATCTATATGCTGTCTATAGGTAACATATCGTAGACCGAGGATAAACATAAGTTGAAAGTGAAAGGTTGGGAAAAGATATTTCATGCAAATAACAATCAGAAAAGAGCAAGAGTAGCTATACTAATATCCAACAAATTAGACTTCAAATGTAAAACAGTTAAAAGAGACAAAGAAGGATACTATGTATTAATAAAAGGAACAATTCAGCAAGAAGACATAACAATCATAAATATTTATGCACCAAGCCAGAATGCTGCAAACTACATGCGTCAAACACTGAAAAGAGAAATAGACACATCCACCATAATAGTGGAAGACTTTCATTCCACACTCTCATTAATGGACAGAACATCAGAGAATCTGAATAATACAATAAATGAACTAGACTTGACAGACATTTGTAGAACATTACACCCTACAACAGCAGGATACACCTTTTTCTCAAGTGCTCATGGATCATTCTCAAAGACAGACCATATGCTGGGTCACAAAGCAAGTCTCAATAAATTTAAAAAGATTGAAATCAATGAAATACACTTTCTCAGATCATAAAGGAATGAAGTTGGAAATGAATAATAGGCAGAGTGCCAGAAAATTCACAAATATGTGGAGGCTCAACAACACACTCTTAAACAACCAGTGGGTCAAGGAAGAAATTACAAGAGAAATCAGTAAATATCTTTATTATTTTTTTTTAATTTGCATATGGGCAGGAGGCACCAGGGATCGAACTCCAGACCTCCAGCACGACAGGTCGGAGCTCTGCCTGCTGAGCCATGGCAGCCGCCCAGTAAATATCTTCAGGCAAATGAAAATGAAAACACAACATATCAAATTTTATGGGACGCAACAAAGGCAGTGCTAGGAGAGAAATTTATTACCCTACATGCCTATATCAAAAAAGAAGAAAGGGCAAAAAATCGAGGAATTAACTGTCCACTTGAAAGAAGTAGAGAAAGAACAGCAAATTAACCCCAAAGCAAGTAAACGGAAAGAAATAATGAAGATCAGAACACAAATAAATGAAATTGAGAACATGAAAACAACTGAGAAAGTTTAAAAAACCAAAAGCTGGTTTTATGAGAAAATCAATAAAATTGATGGACCCTTAGCAAGATTGACAAAAAGAAGAGAGAGGATGCAAATAAATAAGATCAGAAATGGAAGAGGAGACATAACCACTGACCCCACAGAAATAAAGGAAGTAATACCAGGATACTATGAACAGCTTTATGCTAATAAATACAACAATGTAGATGAAATGGACAACTTACTACAAAGGCATGAACAACCAACTTTGACTCAAGAAGAAATAGATGTGATCAGTGACTGGAAAAATATTTGCAAGCCCCCTTCAGGGAATGGTGAAAATGGGGAGAAATTCAACTTCCCCAAGTTGAATTCTTGATATTCTCACAAGCAGTGTGGACAACCAAAGCTATAGGCTGAGCCCCCAGTCTTGGGGTTTGTTCATATGAAACTTAACCCCACAAAGGATAGGTCAAGTTTACTTAAAATTTAGGCCTAAGAATCACCCCCAGGAGGGCCTCTTTTGTTGCTCAGATGTGGCCTCTCTCTCCAGCCAACATGATGAGCAGTCTCACCACCCTCCCCCTCTCTGCGTGGGACATGACTCCCAGGGATGTGTATCTTCCTGGCAACGTGGGACAGAGATCCTGGAATGAGCTGAGATTCAGCATCAAGGGATTGAAAAAAACCCTAGAATGAGCTGAGAATTAACATCAAGGGATTGAGAGAACCTTCTTGACCAAAGGGGGAAGAGTGAAATGAGAATAAGTGTCAATGGCTGAGAGATTCCAAACAGAGTCGAGAGGTTATCCTGGAGGTTATTCTTATGCATTAAGTAGATATCACCTTGTTGTTTAAGATGTAGCAGAGAGGCTGGAGGGAACTGCCTGAAAATGTAGAGCTGTGTTCCAGTAGCCATGTTTCTTGATGATGATTGAACAATGATATAGCTTTCACAATGAGACTATGTGAATGTGAAAACCTTGTGTCTGATGCTCCTTTCAGCTACTATATCAACAAAAGAGTAGAACATATGGAATAAAAATAAATAATAG
>PVIY010034908.1:0-26753 GCA_004026745.1 Myrmecophaga tridactyla
CACTCAAATGGGTGGAGACATGTCATCCCCTAATCCAGTTTAACAACCATTCTTAACTAAATCACATCAACCAGGGAGATGATCTCATTAGTTTCAAACATACAGCATTGAGTAGAGATTATTCTACCTTTATGAAATGGGATTTATATTAAAACATGACTTTTCTTAGGGGGCATACTTCCTTTCAAACCAGCACATTTGGTATAAAAAAAATTGAGTATTATTTTATCACAGAAACAGGATGACAGCTCCTAAATCCCAGTAGGTCATATTCTCTGTCCCTATACTTCCCATTCCCTTTATGGACTGATATCACTCCATCTTCCTGCAATCACTCAAGAGGTCTGTAATTGCTCTCTAAGTTCCTTCTCTGGACTTCAGAAGTTTCATTTGGAATCTGTTGTAGCCTATGTTTTCTTTGTTTATCCAACACTTATGTCTTCGTCTACGCTTGCTTTTTTGCAATTTGCTACTATTTTATGTTTCTTGGCAGAGGTTAAATCATGTACTGCTCACCTGTTTACAACTGTTTCTAGTCACCTCCTCTTGTCCAAACATTCTGATTCACTTTCTCTTAATCTGACCTTCATTTTCTTTTCAGCTTATAGTAGACATTGCCTAAAAAGCTTTTGTGTAACTATCGCTTTATGTATATGATGTAAAAACAATTGGTTTTATATTATAATAACCTAATGTGAGTGTGTATGATCAACTGTTGCATGAATGAGGTGTTTTTCAAGGGTTAACAATATTTGTCAAGCAGGTGTTATTCCATTTTGAATAATGGAAACCATTTGATGCCCTGCAATAGTGATAAAATATGAAAGTGGCAAATAAACAGATCAAAGTTTTAAATTAAAAAAAAAATGGATACTGAGAATTCCAGTTGTTGCAAGTGTTTAGACATAGTAAAGAAACTCCTCTGAGAAACACACACACATACGCACAACACAAATACTTTTCCATACCATGTATGGAGATTTCATTCACCGTGTTTTCTTAAGCAATAACAACTAACATCTGAGTGAGGGGTGGGCATGCTTGTGAGTGTGTGAGTGTGTGTTTGTGTAATGTGTATCATTGTGAGGGGTGGATGCACGTGCTAGATTCTCTGTTATCACCTTTCTGCCTTTTGTGTTTTATCAGAGAGCCCTGAATTCTTTGTTCTTTTACCTGTGTCCACTCATCCAATAACAAAAGCATTGACTTAGAAGGCACATGGGTAGAAAAAGTCGCAAGCTCTGATTTGATGTACAAAAAGGATTCTGTTTTGAGATCAGGATAGGATATACTAGTTATGTGATTTAAAATGAAGTCCTTAAGGGTTTCCGTTGCAAATAGATTCCTAAGTGATTATGGAATGTAGCATGTTAGCAAAGAATGGAGAAAGCTGCCAATTTAGACTGAGCTTGTTTTGAAAGCCTTTTTATAGAGGAGATGGAAGCATAAATACATGTGTGTATGTGAAATATATAGAAATAATCATGTAAATGTCTGCATATATTATTATTTCACTATGCTGAGGTTTCTGTAGAGACAATCCTGAGAAATCCTCTTCCTAATTTTCTACAAATTATGTCTCCAAAGAAAGGGGTAAATTATGAAAATAGAAGCCCCAGAAGATTATTTTCATACTTTTCAAAGTACTACTCTTTTCCTCACCTCATTCCATGCTGGCAATATCCCTGTGAGGGAGGAACCTCTATGAGGATAAGGATCCTGAGATTCTGCAGTTACACAGCTAGTAAGTGGAAAGACAGGGAATCAAACCTGACTCATTATTCAGTGTTGTTTTTTCTTTCTTAATAAAATTTTATTATTCTGTGGGAATGCATAACTTGCATATGTGTGAAAGTATAAAGAAGAAAACAAAGTTAAACCATAATAGCGTCACCCAGAAGTATAGACTATTAGCATGTTGATATTTCCTTCCAAATTCATGTACATTGAAGACAAGGATTGTTATTTATCATTGCACTCAAAGTTTCATACCTTGCTTTGCTTTTTTCTCTTGAGATTATTATCCCGAGCATTTTCCCATGTCATTGCATAGTTTACAGAATTATAATTTTAAACTTTCAGTTAACTTGTTTTCTGACTCATGCTACCCCTCTTCAAGGAGTCCATCCATTATTGGTGATGGTGCCCAAAATGGGAAGATGACAGATGTCAATATCCTAAGAGCCCTCTAATACTCAAGATGGTATTATTATATGGAGGTGTCACATAAGCATTTTTTACTTTTATTTTACATTTCATTTTCTTTTGTTTTTGCACCAAGTCCTTTGAAGAAAGGTATGGTGAAAGAGGCCTCTGCAGCTGTCAGGTTTTAAGCTGATCCTGCTTCCATTTTTAATTCTAGATGTTATTCCTTATCTTTAAAGTAGGAGTGCCCCCTCCCTGGTGAAGGGTGGGTTCAGTGAAGATTCAGGATCTCTTAATATGTAGTACTTTGGATGATGAAAGGAAGAGTAGACTAGTATTTCCCAAGCTGTCCCTACACACTGGCTCAGGAGGTGGCGCCCTGTGTATCTGATGCCCTGCTTTCATTAGGTAGACCAGTTGTCTCTTCTAAATATCTTCTTATAAATGCGCTGATGATCAGCACCCCTTGGATTCAGTTGCTGTCTATGTCCTATTTACTGTATGACTCTGGGAGAGTCATTTCCTTGCTGTGGTTTCATCTCTACAATGAAGAGGTTGGACTAGCTGATCTCTTGGTTCCTACAAGTTCTAAAATGTTTTATTCCTCTCATATTCAGTTCAATGAATAGATGGCTGTACTTAAACCTGCTAATGCAGCTTCACAGGCAAAGATGGGGAAGTAGAAGACACTTTCTAATCTCCATTAGCCCCTTTGCCCATATCCCCCACCTCAAGGCTTCTTTTAGAAGTTAAGTGTTTCTTGTATGCAATATTTTGATGATTTAATTTCAAATGTATCAGTAACACATGGACCCTATTTTCCTTGAGATGTCCATGGGTTTAAAATGAAGCAAACAAAGACTTCGGCAAATGTTTAAAAAACTCCTTCGAAACTTAAACCAGACTTCCTCTGCCTATACCTTTATATGAACGAGATGCTTATTATTCCCATCTCTTGAAATCCAGCAGCCTGCGGTGCCTATTACAATTACCTGTGTGCCAAAGAACCTGTAGGTAGAAGCTGACAATCCTCATGCATTATGGAAAGGAAAAAAAGCAGCCACGAGTAAGCACACTGTAGCTTGTCAGTTAAAGAAAGAGTAGCCAAAACTGAAAGACAAAACATCAGTAGAAATTGCTACATTTTATAAGTGGTCTGTGATGGTGCTATAGGCAAGGAGCAATGGTCTCCTACATATATCTTTTCTTAACTAATCTTGAATTCCTGACAGGCTTTTCATTGAAAATTCTATTTTCCTCCTCTGGATACCGATCCTTATTTGTAAGCTGCTACTTACTTTTCTCCTAGCTACTGCCTAACCTTTTCGGTCTCAAGCCCTTTAAAAATGAATAGTTCCTAGCATCATTTGCCTTCCTTTAAGCCCAGGGTGTTTTGGAATACCAGGAAAGAGAACATAGGTGACAAGGCCAGGCAAAAACCCTCCTCCTACTTATAACGTATCAGTCAGAGTGTTGGCTTTTCTAATGGGATCAATGCTGTTTATTTGTTGAAGCACATTATGCCCCTACCAATATGACTTAGGCTAGTGGTTTCCCTTTCACCCAACCATATAAGTCAGCCTAGTTAAAGATAAAATGCATTCCATGAATTCATTCATTCATTCAGTTAATCAGTCAGTCATATTGCATTGCCTGTTACTTCCTGTCTGGTGCAGAAGACAGGCAAGTAAATGAGCAGTGGCAACACCATACTCTGTAATAAAAGAATGGCACAGTGCCATGGGACCTTGAAAAAGGAGGACCCACTGCCATCA
Organism: Myrmecophaga tridactyla; assembly: GCA_004026745.1. Taxonomy (NCBI): domain Eukaryota; kingdom Metazoa; phylum Chordata; class Mammalia; order Pilosa; family Myrmecophagidae; genus Myrmecophaga; species Myrmecophaga tridactyla. Next base: position 3,921 of record PVIY010034908.1, read on the forward strand.
GGAAAGGTTTCTCAGAGAGGACCCACTTCTTGATGAATAGGGCCAGTTCACTGGGTTGAGAATGGTAGGGAATGGCATCCCAGGAAGTAGAGATGGAGTCTACCAAAGCAAAGAAATGTGAAAAGGTCTAGCCCACTTCAAAGAACTTCAAACTGTGTAGCCATTGGCATGGTGGTAGAGAGGAGGAGGGACTGGGGAAGGGACTCTTTGACACCAGAGAAACATTAAGCATTTGATTATTTCTCTAAGAAAAATACAAATCTTTTTCAAGTGCATCTGTCACCATGACTCCATGACTTCTCCACAAAGCCTTCCTGACCCGCACATCTGGAGAGACAGGTATCAATAAAAGCAATTTTCAGCAATAATATAAACTACTACTCACAAACTCCTATTCACCCTTTAAGACCTAGCTTCAATGGCCCTTTGGCAAGGAGGCTTCCTCTGATCCCCAGATACACTCCCTGCTTGTATAACTCTTAATACAGATTATTGATACTGCTTTATTTTCTAAATTGTCCATCTTATGCACTAGGCTGCATGCAGGAGCCGTTTGTCTTGTTTAGGCCCAATATGGTGCGCAGCTTCTAGGAGGAGCTTAATAAATACTTTTTGAATGGAAGAATGAATATTCATTAATCCCACTAAGACTCTATGAAAGATACAGATACAACCTTGAGCATATATCCCTCCAAATTATTTTAGCTTCAAGAATAAATGGAAGCAACACTTTGAATCTTTATCACAAGATATTAAACTGGAATGCACCTGGTTGAAGATTCTGGTTTTCCATTTGTCTTTCAAAGCTCAGGGTCAGTTCTTGAATAATTCTGCATGAAACTATTTTGTTGTCTGAAGTTTTCTCCTCCTCCTTCTCTTCCACCTCTTCTTCTTCCTCTCCTCCTCCTTCTTCTTCTTGCTGTTATTTTCATTAACTACAAATACTTTAATATGAAGCTAAACTGAGCTATATTAGATCAGCTAGAAATCTTTTCAGGCTCTCAAAGCATGGGCATTACATATTCAAAACAGGACCTAATGTTTCAGAGCTTCATATTCTACTATAATTATATGGTTCAATGCAAGTGATTATATCTCTTCTTCAGTAACGGGCTGAAAAGTTTTGGTTTGCTGGTTCCCTCATAATTTACTGCCTAGGTATAATAGGCCAGTCTTGCGGAAAAAAAGATGATAAATGATGCTGGCTAGGATTCATAGATTTATTAAATTTCTATCAAACAGTGCAACAAAAAAAATCTGCTTAAGTTAGAAATGGGCTCAAATTTTTTAATCAAAATTCATGAGTCCTGATGCTTGGTTCAGTAGGTCCAAGGAAGGCTTGAATTGAAGACTGATTAAAGAAAATAAAAGGCTTATTTGAAGTAATTTTTCAATGACGGCTTTTAATTGGATGTTAAATCAAATTCTTATCTGCCTTTCTGCAGATAGCACATTATATAAAATACAGTTAGCGGCACTACCACTGTAACGGATACACTGAATAACAATTGACTTCTCACTTTACACTGAGTGGGTAGAAGGGCTGTGGTTGTCAGACTGTCAGAAATTAAGTATGTAAATTAATGCTTAAGTGTATGAATATGAATATGATTTACAAGAGGCTCGGACTGTTGTTGGGGAAAAATATTGAGGTTTTCCTTTCCCCTTCAAGGTTAACAAACGCTCAGTGACCTTCACAGATTGTGTGTGGGGCATGGGTGCATTAGTGTGTGTGCCCACGTGTGCATTTAGCCACTGAGCTTTGCCTGGGAGCTTAAATGCTCCCGAAGAACAAATACTGGACTCATTCTGTGATGTCCCTTTCTGCCATCCATGAATGTCAGCCCATAAAAGCAATTTCATTAGCATTTCCTCATTTTCCAATGTAAGCAGTTAGTGTGGTACTGATAACACACCCTCATCCCTCCTTTGCAGAGGACTGGTGTGGCACCTGGCCTTGGGGAAGGGCTGGCTTCTGGGCTGGTCTTGACTGGGGGACCTGGAGAGCACCCCTGTTAGCAAGTGGGAACACGCCAGGCCCTGTTTGGAAAAAAATGATGGGCATTCCGAGAAAGTGCCTTCCTTTTGGCAGGCTGTGTGGGGGGTGGGGAGGTTTGCAGTATGGAACTAATGCCTCTTTCTCAGCTGCCTGAGATGACAGGGCTTCGTGAGAATGAATGGGACTTTTGTAAGTGCCGAGGTAACTCCCAGGATAGCTGCTGCAGATGGAGGGAATGGAGTTTGCATAGAATCGTTTTCTTGTGTATGCTTTTTAAACTTTTCATTTTGAAATAATTTCAAACTTGCAGGACAGTTTCAAAAAAATAATACAAAACCCATAGAAAGAATTCAATCCTACCTCCCTCCTGATGCCCAGCTATGATAATTTTAGCATGTTGTCACTTCATTCTATCTCTTATCTCTCTATCTATTTATCAATCATGTGTCTATCTTCTAAACATTTGAGAGCAGGTTGCACACAGAATACTCCTTGAACACATACTTCCATGCACGTTTCCTGTGAACAAGGATATCCATTTATCGAAGCTCCTTGAGCACAATTATCAAGTTCGAGAAATTTAACATTGATATAAAGCTAAAAGTTTATATTCTGTTTTTTCTTATGCCTCAATAATGTCCTTTTCTCCTCCATTCTGAGGTCCCATCTGCGACTGTGTATTACATTAAATTGTCATTTTTTCTTTAGTTTCTCTCTTTTTTCCAAAATTGTGAAAATATACATGCAACATAAATCTTCCCATCCCAACTCCTTCCTAAGCATACAATTGAGCGCGATTAATCATATTCACAATGTTGCAATATCTATTACTAGAACTTTCCCTTCACCCCATAAAGAAACCCTCCATTCATTATGCATCAACTCCCTATTGCCTCAGCTGCCCCCTCCCCCCAGTAACCTGGCCTCTACTTTCTATGTATATGTTTGTATATTCTCTGATATTTTGATATTTCCTTTGTGGTTATCATGGGGCTTAAATTTAACAACCTAAATCTATTACCCCTCTCCCCCCTGTATATGTGGTTCTCATTGCAAATTACATATTTATACATTATGAGTCCCAAACCAATGATTTATCATTTCATTTTATGCATTTGACTTTTAGAGCCTCCAAGAAGTAAAACCTGGAGTTACAAATCAAAAATGCAATAGTATTAGCATTTATATTTACCCATATCATTATCTTTACTGGAGATCTTAATTTTTTCATGTGACTTCAGTTAATTGTCTAGTGTCTTTTCTTTTCCACCAGCAGAACTCCTTTTATCATTTCTTCTAGGGATGGTCAAGTAGTGGTAAACTCCCTCAGCTTTTGTAAATCTGGGAATGTCTTAATTCTGCCCTATTTTTGAAAGGCAGTTTTGCTGAATTCAGAATTCTTGTGGTAATTGTCGGATTTCAATACTTTAAATGTGTATTGCCATTACCCTCCTGCCTCCATTGCATTGCTGATGAAAAATTGGCTCTTGACCTGCTTGATACTCCCTTGGGTGGGACACGTTGCTTCTCTCTTGCAGCTTTCAGAATTCTTTCTCTATGTTTGGCATTGGACAGTATAATTACAACATGGCATGTTGTGGGTCTATTTGGGGTTATCCTGTCTGGAGTTCATTGAACATCTTGGGCATGTATATCCACAACACATATATTGGTGCACTTGGTGTCCCACAGGTTCCTTAGGCACTGTTCAGCTTCCTTCATTCTTACCTTTCTGCTCTTCAGATTGGATGATTTCAATGGTCTTGTCTTCAAGTTCACTGATTCTTTCTTCTGCCAGCTCCAATGTGCAGTTGAATCCCTCTAGGTAATTTTTTATTTCTCTTACTGTGGTCTTCAGCTCTCTGTAATGCCTTTTCGTAATTTCTATCTCTATATTGTTCTTTTCTTTGTGTTCACCTATCATTTGCCTGATTTCCTTTAGTTCTTTGTTCATGTTTTCCTTTAGTTCATTGAGCATATTTAGGACCATTTTTTAGAATCTTTGTATGGAATGCCCCAGGTCTGATTCTCCTCACTGATGGTTTTCAGGGCTTTAATATTCTCCATTGCCTGGGCCATCACTTTGGTTTCTTTGTACGTCTTGTAATTTTTTGTTGAAACCTGAACATTGCAATGTTTAAGCATGTTATTGCAAGAATTTAGACTCTGAGGCATCTTAAGATTGAATCCAGCTAGTGTTATAACAGAACTTTCCTTGAATGCCAGGAACTAACAAACAACAAGAAAATAGAAGGAAAAAAAGAAAACACCTTTCACTGCCTTTTTAGATTGGCCTGTGTGCATGCTCTTCTTCAACGCTTATTGATACAAGGAGTTTTGGGACTAGCTCTAGGCCAAAGTCTAAGGGCCACTCTGATTCTTTCTGTGCATGTCTCTTGTCTTAGGCATGCACCTGTGGCCCTAAGAATCCCCATGTACATGGATAAGAATGTCCCATCTTCCCTAGGACAGTCTCTTCTCAGTCCCAGACACTGCATGTTCTGCAACCAGCAATCCCTTGCCCCAGACAGCACTTACCTGCTCTCACATAGAATTGTATGAGCTACTTTCTATATGCACGGCAGATTCTGGGACACCGAGTCCCTCATGCCATCTCAGACAGATTGAGTCAGACATGCATATTCTCAGTATGTGCATGAGAGTTATTCTGCTCCCCTTGGAATCAGGATCAGGAATCCACACTGAGAGTATGGGCCAGTTCCACTCTATGCTGGAAAGCGGTGGGGGAGGAGCCAGTCAGGGCAACAGGAGATCTTACTCTTTTTAAGTGGCCTTTTTCTTCATGCAGCCCTCACCCTGTAACTGCACTCCTTTAACTGTTTTCTGGAGCTTTCAGAAATATGGTTTGGCCTATACTTTCTGGCTGTTTAAAGCTCCTATGGGGGCATGGAGCCCTGAAGCATCTTACTCCTCCAGCTTAATGGAATGAGACCTTGTATACATGTTTAATGGTAGAGATTTATTAGATAACCTATTAAATTCATGATTCTTTATTGCCAAGAATACTATCTTTTAGATATGGGAAACTTTCCCTGATTTTTTGTGCTAATTTTCAGAGGAACTGAAAAAATTGTGGTTTATAGAATTTTTGAAATGGGAATCCCTCACTCTTAACTTGGATACAAACACATTTTAGTTTCTCTATAAATAGAATTGCATCTGTATTGGCTTTCCGTGTTTGAACTTAAACACAATATAGTCATTTTGCCAATTGAAAATTTACTGAACCTAGAGAAATTTATATTGCCTTATCTGATAGTCTGTTTTTATCATATATTTTATTGAATTCTTTTAGAGTAGACTTTAGGCTAATTTACAAGTACCAAGTTTCAATAAGACTTGCAACTTTTGTATATTGAACGTCTACTTTGGGCACTTTATATGGATAGAAGCAATGGCCTGGGTGAGTGCCAGAATGCCTGAGGGGCAGCCCAAGGTCGCATGGCTAGAAGTGGTGGACCCTCTGTGGGGCTGAACTCAGACCCCAATGCTGCATGCTTCTCTCCCTCTGCTCTTCATAGCCACTGCAAGGGAGCTGACATTAAACCCAACTTGAGCCAAGATCTTTCCATTTTCTCCTTTCACCCACTCTACCTCTTCCCTGCCTCAACTCTCGGCTCTTTCTTCACCACATTTATCCATGACCTCCTAAAGAATCTTCCTCAGACTTCATCTTTTGTCTCTGTGTTTGTGTGTGTGTGTGTATATATGTTTTGTTTTAGTGTGTGCGCATACGTGCTCAAACATGTGGAAGGGAGAGGTTAGCACTTGACCCTTTTCCCCATCCTTCATTTGAAAACTCTTTCTGTGACATGTTCTCTTAGTTCTTGTCGACTTCCCCATGTATCATTTGCCCTCCCATTTTCCAGTATCAGGGATCATCTCAGTGCTTCGACCTTGTTCCCTTTCAGTCTTCAGAGTCATTCATTCCTAAAGCTTCTTAATCAGGTGTTTCTATCTGTGCTAGTTCTCCCAGGTTCCCTCTCACTTTGCCAGGTGGCCACTGGTCACACCTGATTTGGATTTAAATCTGGATTTTACAAATGACTTGCTCTGTAACCTTGGGAAAGTCAGTGAACTTTCCTAAGCCTCTGTTTTCTCATTTGGAAACTGGGACTAATAATAGGGGATTAATGAGAGCAATAGGGTTTGTAGCAAAGACTAAAATGAGAGAATGCAGGTAGAGGACCGAGCACAGTGACTGGTGCATAATATTATTAGCACTCACGCTTAGGTTAAATATCACAACCTGCCTTGTATTTTCATTCTTGATGGTCATATCTTGTCTCCCTGAGAGAGACCACCAAGTATTTGAACCTAAAGACATCTGAATATCAATTCCACCTCCATAAAAATGCATGCCCTTTACTCCTCTTTTGAAGACAAGCTATAAGAGTAGCTTATTTTCATTCTGTGAACTGAGTATCACCATTATGCTTATTTGCAAATTCTCCAGCATTTACTGACTCTAATTGAAACCACATAAAGTCACTATGTTTACAGCACAGGACAAATAATTCTGTGCTAACAATGTTGTTTAATATTTCAAGGGAAGAGCCCATTTCTGGAGAGAATTGCTAGTCTCACCAACATATTCAGTGAGAGTGCTGATTTGGTTTGTTCACATTTGTAGCCAGTTCATGATTCTGGATATGACTCCTGTGGACTGGCGGAAAAAATAAAGAAATGTGATCTGGTGAGTGACCTTCATTGTGATCTCTGTGCAAGCTAGATCATTCCCTTTATGCTTTGGTGGTGTTTTGCAAATGAGGGAGTTGCCTTGAGAATGAGGGTGTGTGACACTTCCAGAACATTCAGGGATTCCCAGTCTCACCCAGCAGTTACGCACAATTTAAAGATGACGAACTGACTGAGGCAGAGAACATTTGGCCAGATTGGCTTTCCCACAAGAGAGCACACATTGGAGCATGAGAATGTGCCGAGCAGGCTGTGGTGGATAGGGCACAGGCTCTGGGAAAATCTGCCCTGAGCGTCACAGCAGGCATGTCCTGGTAGATGCTGGGAATTTCTGAGTACAGAACCCACTTGTTTTATATGGCCAGGAAGCAGGCTCTTAAAGGATCACGGTACTGGGACCTTGAAGAATTGTGCTGCTGACACCTTTTCTTAACTAGATAGATAGACCTTTTGGATTCTGCCTTGTTAGTCTGCCTGCTTTGTCTGACATGATCCATGCATTTGCATGTGTTATTCCCTCTGCCAGAAATGCCACCCCCTTCCTCTGCTAGTCCATAGCCATCTCCACTTACCAAATACAATACAGCCAACAAGTTATTATAGGAACCTTATGATTCCTTGTCTCTTATCCACTGCTTGGCTGTTCACCTACTTCTGTATGTCCAGTACTCATTACAATGTCTTGAGCATAGGATGAGCTCTCTTGATGCTTATGAAAGGAAACAAGGAAGGAGGGGGGCAATTTAGTCAACCCCCTGGGGCATCAAACAACTCATTAATAATCCAGCCATGGAGTTTCCACATCTAGTTTTATTCCTGAAAAGTATCCCAATTAAAAAAAAATTGGATTTCAAATGAGAGACAGTCATGGTCACATTACTATCGAACGAGCCACAGCACGTCCTTGATTTAATTATGTTATGTGAAAATTTAAATAGTGATGTAAGTACATAACCCTTTTGGGGCATTTGCTGTTTTTTAATTTAACCTTTGTGGCAGCTGAAACCATCTCCTCAATAAAGCAGTATTATCTGGTAAAGACCCTAATGAACATTGGCTGCAACTCATGTTTTTCTTTTAACTGCATGGAAGAAAAATAGTATGTTACTTGCACAGATATGTTTCTAATTATAGCTCTGGCATTATACAGTTTTAATTGTCTTCTTAAATGCAGTATTTGACATTCTGCCAAGAACTTCTCAATGATTTCTTCATTGAACTGGGATTTTTAGACATCAGCTACATTTCTTAAACCTGTACTTCTTAACAACATCAAAATGCACTCTTTTCTGTCAGAGTCATGTTGCAGCTTATACTCCTTTCCCTAGGACATAGCGTCCCCTTGGGTATAAATGCGGAAGCCAAGGTAGGGGAAGCTTGAGTAGCCATTTTTGTCAAGCTCACATCTCCTTTTTAAGCTCCAAGATCTTGGAGGATGTTGCGATGATATAGCTATTTGTCTGTGGGGGAGGAAATAGGATTAAATGAAATGAAACTGTACCAGAATCACTCAACTCCACTTTTTTATAGTATGCATAATCTTTTTCTTTTTTTTTCCTCCTCTGGAAGTCATGAAAGATGTTCTTTATTTCATGTTTTACGAAAATAGCTGCCCCCGGGTGTTGATAATGCTAGTTTAAATTCTTCAAAAGAATCTGTGAATAGTAACTGCTCTGATAGTTCTGCAGCTATTTTTAAGCTTGTGTTTTGGCTCAGGAAATTATCCACTGTGAGGTACATTTTAAGCCCAATTATATGCCACTGGAGGAAACTTTTGAGGCCACAGCGTAAATGGACTTATGTGGCAACCTCCTGACATATACATCTTGGTCTTGTATGTTTTGGCACAGCTTCATTTAACTCATTAAACTCATTTTGATGCATTTCTCTTATCACAGCTTTTCTGATTTCTTTGATTGGCAAAACATCAATATTGCATTCTTTGAGGGAAGATAATGCTGTCTCTGTGTCAGTGTCCTGTAGCTTTGATAAGTATCCTGCATTTTACCGCCACTTGTCATTGTCGATTGTGATGGGGATAAGTTGTTGATGCTTAAGACCCTATCCAATGCCCTGAACCGAAACCTGGAATTTTCATTTTCCATGGATTTCTGATAAATGATAGGACATGGAGTCTGTGTTCTTTCAGTTTAGTTCTCAATTCCGTAAAGCCATGGTCTGCCTGCTCAGCCTTCCAAACATCTCTCCTGCCCTTTACACAAATCATCATCACCTTATCCTAGTACACATCTCTACCAAATAAATACATGATGCAACCCCAGAAACTCCCCGTGCTGAAGCAAACTATTCTTTTGCAGCCAAAGGAACAATACGATAAATGTGTGTGTGGGGGGTTGCTTCTGGTCAAGGTCTCCCCATTTGAAAACTCCTATCTATTACCAAGGGTAGACCAAGAAGGCAGAAGGCACAACTCTAAACCTCCCAAATCACTGAATGTGGTCAAATTATGTTCCAACTCTATTAATTGAGCAATAATGTACGATACATTGATTATTCAAGAGACCCCATTATGCCACGTGAAATAGGCAACAAGCACAGCAAAGCAACCCTATTGTATGACTTTTTCTCTTTATTAATCTAGTTAGATATCTTTAATAAATACTAATTAAATGCTTAAATCCCAATATTTTTGAGGACCTTCTTAGAAATCCTAAGAAAATTCAAGGGATTGGTTTGGAGTTCTGCATCTCTTAGAAGTGTTTTTCTAGGAAATATGCTTCAATATCTGGATTTCCCTCCCCATAAATTCCCCTGTAGCAAAGACTATTGGAATTACATCGTTGGCCTTGGAACTGTGCTCAGGACAAGAAATAACAAAACGTCAAATGATTGTGGTGGTGAAGGAGATATGTAAAGGGGAGCCAAGAGCTGTTTAAGGGCTGCTTCCATGGATCCAATATATGACCTTTCTTAATCCCAAGTAATGGAATGCGTCACCTTTGACCTCTTCTTCTTGCTTTGCCCCTCCCCCCATTGCCTTTCCCAGCACCAGCAGGATGGAGCCCTGTAACAGAATCCATTCAATATTTGAGTATTAATTAGGTACTGTTGAAGGAACAATTAGACACTGTTGAGGAGTGATGTGTTGAAGTACTGAAAAGTAGTTAACTTCTTGTGAAGGTGCTTCTCTTCTTTCCTGTTGGGAGAACATTCAACTGCTAAGAGATACAAAAGGAAACAGACATGACCCCTGCCCTTCAGAAGATCATAGTCTATTAGGAGGGCTTAGAGAATTATACAAAGAATTACTATGAAATAAACAAACGACAGGGTTTTTGCCCACTGCACCGCTGTGGGTGGATAAACCAGGTGAAGTCATGAGCATGCTGATTGGGTTCATTTTCTCATAGATGGTTTTTTTCTGTTTGGTTGTCGTGGTGATTACGCTTTATAATTGTCATACAGAGTTTGGGAGTTGAAGGGAAAAAAGAATACTTGAAACTTCCTGCTTGCTTCCCTTCGCTGCATCATGTTATCATTTATTTACATGCACAACCAACTCTTCCCATATCATAAACTTGGCCCATCTTGACTGTGACTGAAAACTGCTTTTGTCACTTTTGTTTTTCGAATCCTTGTGTGACTCTGAGGCAGTTCAGTGCTTCGTCTGTGCTTAATTATGATATTCAGTTACAGGAAAACATTTCCGTTTTTCCAGTCTACCTTAATCAGAGCCTTTGGTCTGACCTCCTAAGTCCGGATCGTGTTGTATTTGCTCCTCGACAAAATCACAGCATAGTCCCTGTTCAGATTACGTGAAATCACAAGCTGATGAGAGGTGACAGGTTCGGCAGCAAGGTGGAATTGCATGGTGTTTGACTTTTGCCTTTTTTGACCAAATTCTGAAAGAGAAAAGAAAGACAGGGGAGGTCACTGCCCATGTCTGCAATAAGATCTCAGCACCCCAGTGACAGCATCTGTGTTCTTCAGGTGAGGGAAGTATGTAGAATTTTCTAACAAAACCCAAATACCCAGGCACCATTAAAATGTCGAACAGTAAACTAGCCAGTGATTGATTAGAAATACACACACACACACACATATATATATATATGTATATGTATATATGTATGTCAGGCGGGGCAATTGTGGCACAGTGGCAGAATTCTCGCCTGCCCATGCAAAATACATATATATATATATATATCCAGGTCAAATAATGTCATGATTCGAGAAGTCAAGATTTAGCTGCTGATCATTCACTCATTGCATTTATATGTCTCAGCTTGATTGGTGCTGGTTTCTGTGTCATCTACTACACCATATTTTGGGATGTTTACTAAATTTTGTTTAGAACATTGTTAATACCTTTCCTGAAACAAATATCCTGGTGGTCATCTCAGCCCTTTGTTTCTTGAAGGAAAACCAAGTTAAGCAGCATAGCCGAAGTTGAAACGATGTCTAGCTGCAATGATTAGCATTAGTGGTGGTGATTTGCAAGCCTGATGGCCTGAGCTTGACCTGGCAAACTCTTCAAAGAGTGGGGCCCGGTACCAAAGAGGGGTAGTGTAGGATAAGGGATTAAAATAGTGTGAGCTTTAGAATATCCCCGTCAGCACTGACATCCCAGGACTGTTTCTTACTAGCCATGGGCAAGATATTTCACCTGGCTGAGTCTCGTTTTTTTTACCTGTAAAAATGGAGATGATAATAGTACCCACCTTTAAATTATTAAGTCTTTAAGCACAAATGGTTAGCCTGTGGTGCATATGGGCTAACATTTAAACAGAGCTACCTTTGCTCAATTGCAAAGCTGGCTTTGGCAGTAGATATGACAGCAAATTGATGTAGTAAGCTTCCATCCTTACTACCAAAAAAAAAAAATTCTCAGTATTTTACATAGTTGCACTATGTCCTTTGAACTGGGGTGATCTCATACAAAAGAGTGAACTGTGCACTCCTCTTCGCTGGTGGGGTATGAGAATTCTGAATTGTATGCTTCTAAAATGCTCACATTTCACTTGATACCTGTTATTTGTGTCCTTTATAATCCACAAATAATCAACTTATATAATTCAAGGATAAAAAGAAGACAATTTGAGAATTGACATTATTTTCCTCTGTTAGCTCAATATTAGTAAATTTGATTCTTCATTCACCCTATGTAGAAACCTGCCCAGGCATGGCGACCAAAAGTATAGTTTTGAATTTCAAAGATAAAAGAAATGAAACAATGCTTTGTACTGAAGGTCTCTTCATTCTGGATGGTTTGATTTAGATGGTGCAGAGTCTTTTGAGAGCTCATGCAGAAGCTTAGCACACTGTGTGTGATCGGAAGTTGTGTTTTGGACAGCAACCAGCACCAATCAAGCTGAGACATATAAATGCAATGAGTGAATGATCAGCGGCTAAATCTTGACTTCTCGAATCATGACATTATTTGACCTGTTGACCCCTGGTCATGGTGGGAGTTCAGAAATGTCCCGGAACAGCCACACAGGGCAGCACATGAGCACATGGAGTCTAACAACAGCAACAAGAAGACCTGGATTATTGTCCACCAAAGGGAAAGAAAATATGAAGAGAATGAACTTTAAAGACATATCCAATTTAATTTGATGCTGGTAGATTTAGGACATTTTCAGTTGTATAACAGTCCCGGATCAGGGGTTGACTTTCTGGTTGCAACATGTACTGTCTTAAGGTTCTATCTGGTATAGAGGTGGACTCTGCAAACTGCAATCCTTGGGCTAATGCGGCCCACCACCTGTTAATGTAAATAAAGTTTTATCTGCACACAGCTGTGTTCATTAATTTACATATTGTCTGTGGCTGCTTATGTGCTACCAAGGCAAAGCTATATAGTTGTGAAAGAGACCATAATGCCCCTAAAACTGTAAATATTCACTATATGGCCTTTTATAGGTTTGCCAACCCCTGTTCTAGAGGAATAAGGAAAAATATATATAAATTTTAGAGCATTGTACATATACATTAATTAGAAAACATTAGAGATTACTATATTGTGCTCCTAGAATGGTAGTGAGTTCCCAGTAGATGCTCAATATATTAGTTATTAGTAAAAATAGGTCATATGAAAAAAAAGTAGATTTTTTTTACATGAATTATTTTTTTTACATGATTTGACCAGCAAGGATTATTTATAAAACAACTGAAGAGGGTCACATTTGTTCATTATTTTTGGTAAAAAGAGAACTCATCGTAACATTTACCCCAAACCCAAATTAAACACCATAAGACTCAAAAATCCTTGAAAAGTGTACACTCTCATTCTTGATTTTGTTCTTTATAATTATTTTTCAGTTTAAACTCTCATGCATCTCTGTACTTTATTTATCTTCTGAGGAAGAGATCAGAAATATCAGAAAATGAAAGTCTGTTCTCATATTACCTGAAGCCCTGAAAAATATAGAATACTGGGGGTCGCCCTAGAGCACACTCTGATGAGATTTACTTATCAGTGTCCAGTGACACTGATAACTCTGAGTAATCCCCTTTGGGTTCAGCTTGCTACTATTTAAAAACACACATTTATATTATTTAACATGATCTATGTTGGGCAAAGCCTCATGCTGAGCCATCTGTTGACCCCTAGTGCATCATAATATTTGAGCAAAAGGCCATGTGGATAAGAATAGGATTCAAGTAAGCATAATGTGAGGATCTTCAGAGTAATGTATGGAATGAGACTTTCTAAAGCCAAAAGTTAGCCCAGATAATTTCAGGGGGTAATTTCACTGTCAGTTGAGATGACAGGTTATGTGAAACAGCATGATTCCAAAGGCAAGAGACATCCCTCAAATATTTGACAGCTGTTTTTGTGGTTCTCCCTGTTTGTTTTTGAGGGGGGGGGGTGATTCTTTGGCAGACATCTCCAATAACTTGTTTTATTAAAATGATAGGAGTTTATTGTGGAAAGCAGGGGTAACTGCAGAAAAGTATAAAGAAGAGAAGGAAGTTACATAATCTCACCACCCAGCAATAGCTACTGTAGACTTCTTGGTGATATCTATTTCTCTGTCGGGATCTGTCTCCCCAAATCAGAATCCTACTTTGTATACCGTTTTATGTCCTGCTTTTTTCATTTTTTTATGAGCATCTCCCTTATCATTAATTTTTAAAACTAGATTTTATGGCCTCATAATATAATATTATAGGATACGAATATATTGTATTTAATTTGACCATTCTGCCTTTGTTGAATAGTCAGATCATTTCCAAACTTTTGCCATAGTAAAATAAAATGACAATGAATAGCATCGTGCATGTCTGGCATTTACCCCTTAGGATAAAATCCCAGAAGTGGAATTATTGAATCAGAATTATTGGATCAGAAGGTATATTAGTTTGAAAGCTGCCAGAACATGATATACAAGAAATGGAAAAGTTTTTGAAAGGGAGAATTTATTAAGTTGCAAGTTTACAGTTTTACAGCCATGAAAATGTCCAAATTAAGGCAAGGCTATAAAAATGTCCAAATTAAGGTTTCCATGTAAAGATACCTACCTTAGTTCAGGAAGGCCAACAGTGTTCAGAATTTCTCTCTCAACTGGAAAGGCACATGGTGACATCTGCTAGCTTTCTCTCCTGGCTTCTTCAACAGCTTCCCTGGGGCTCTGTCTGTTCCATTGGCACTGTCAGTTCTGATGGCTCTAAAGTTGTTCCAAAATGGTTCTCTCTTAGGACTCCATTAAGCATCCCCACCTTGAATGGGTGGAGACACATCTCCATGGAACTATCCACAATTGGGTGGGTCATATCTCCATGGAAACAATCAAAAAGATTCCCCCAGCAATATTGAATGAGGATTAAAGGACATGGCTTTTTGGGGGTACATAATGGCTTCAAACGGGCACAGAAGCTATGAACATTTTTTAAGGCCCTTGATACATGGTGCTGAACTGTCTTCCCAAAAGGCAGCATTGTTGTGCTAAAACCCCAGCAGGCCGCAAAAGTGCCAACATATTTCACTCTTCCTTGCCAGCACTGGGTAGCATCACCCTTAACGTTTTGCTGTTTTAAAAGTTTAAATGTATCATTTGAAATGCCTGGTAGAAAATGTTTTCCATAGCCTCTCTATTGTCCATCATTGAGGTATGTGAGGATGTTATAAAACATAAGGCGAAGGGATGCAAGGGCGGTTCAGTGGTAGAATTCTCGCCTGCCATGTGGGAGACCTGGGTTCGATTCCCGGCCCATGCACTTCCCAAAAACGAACAAACAAGCAGAGAAACAAATAAAAAACAAACAAAAATCCAACAAATGGTGCTGCAATAAGGGGATACTCACCTGAAACAAGAATGAATTGTGACCCCTGCCATACAACATACATAAAAAACCAAAAACAAAAAATGTAAGGCTGATTCTTTGCCATTCAAAGGGCTTTTGTGGGGAAGATGTCTCTCAAAAGTAGGAGAACAGGTTGTTATTTTATTCTGTCTGCCCAAAGCTCAGGTCCAGGAAGTGTTTTCAACCTGTGCTGCCAGGGAAAGACTCTGTTCTATATAATTGTAGTGCATTTTCAGTGCTAAACTGGGCAGTCCCAGGCAAACTGGGACAGTTGCTCACTTTATTTTGCTTGATGTCACCTAAACATAGGACTGGAATCCTGAAAAAGCCAGATAGTTGGTATGAAATTTCAGTGAATCCTTATAGAAAGCTACATTTCTGTGACCACTGATTCATTCAGTTCACATGATCCTTGAAGATATTTACAAAACTATAAACTCTTCAACTTTTGGAGCTTTGAGAAAGTTTTAGTGCTGGACTTACTTATTCGCATGCCTTTATGGGTTCTGGGGCATATTTTGTTTCTTTTGAACTACAGTAAAAGCATGTTGAAACCCAAAAACCAGAAAGATGAAGGGTTTTGTTTCCCAAGAAATCTTATAGAATGAGTATAAGGATTGTCCCCAAGATAAGAAGGTGTGAATGCCATGTGACAATGACGGCACGATGTATTCAGAGAAACAACGTGGCTCTGGAAGTGATATTTTTCTGAAATGGTTCTCACCTGACCTCATTGTAAGCATCGACTGCTCTGTGTACAGACAGTGTTGATTCCAAATCACAGTAAGGGCCATTGGGAGTAGAGAAATTTTTCATTATATTTTGAGGATGGAAGGATCATTATTTTATCTCTGGGATAGTTTTGCTAATGGAAATGTATCTGATCCTTCCTCTATCCATCATAAATAAATTCAGATAGCTTCGAGGACATTGATTCTACGTCTCACTTCACTTCTCCTACCTTCTGTGATTAGGAGAATACCTGAACTGCATCTGAGAAAGCCACGCCACGCTCAGCTAGGGATGAGAAATTGCCCAACAAGTGAAGCCAGTAATTTCATCAAATTCTTGGCACTTTGTGAAAGAAACTGTGAAGGAGCTGCCTCGTGGAAGTTGCAAAGCTCCCACAATTTATTAAAGAGGTTTTCCGGACGTTTTGGCCGTGAGCTTGGGTAGAGAGGGCAAAGAGTGAAAGAATCACCTGAAAGAGTATGCTCCGTTTTCTAGCGACCATATCTGCCCAAAGGTCATTTTGACCCTGTTCATAATAATAAGTAATGTCTTAGTGTTAAACACAGAACATGGAGACTGGGCCATTTGTTCCAAAATACCATAGTTGGAATTTCGTCAGGTTGTAAAAGTATGGTTTACACTGAATCACATTCCCCACACAGGTACGTTCAAGTTCTAACCCCCCGTTCAGTGGATATGAGCCCATTTGTAAATAGCATCTTTGAGGCCGAACTCAATCAGGGTGGGCCTTACTCCAAGAAGGAGTCCTGATGCGCAGAGGAAATTTGGACAGTCAAGAGGAGACAGATGGGGAGAGAGACAGCCGTGTGACTGAGGCAGCGATTGAGTTATACATTGCTTGGCAAACATGCTGTAGACTTCAGAGAAAGAAAGCATGATGGTGCCGACACCTGGATTTTGCCCTTCTAGCTATGAGCCAATAAATTCCTGCTGTTGAAGCCAAACAGTCTGTGGTATTTGTTATAGCAGCCCTGGCAAACCGAGACAATTTTAATATGCCAGGTCTAATAACCAAGATGTAAACTTACCCAAACCAGGGTTTACAGTGGAAACAGGGAAACACCTCTTGAAGTCTGTGAAGCAACATCGCATGGAGCTGCTTAAAAAGCCAGAGTGAAGCTCTGAAGACGAATTCCTCCCCGTACTACCTGATTATGGAAATTTCCCAGGCGTAAAAGAGTCAAATATTTTCACATATAGGCGTGCATGTCTATAGTTTGTATCCTTCATCTGCTTGAACGCTTTCAGCATTTTCAAAATCTCCCTTCAGGGACAAAGTGTTAGATAGTTTGTCGATAAAGTAAATAGTATCTGCAGCTCATATTAAAATATGAAGTCATTTCTTCAGAATATAAATATGTGGGTTTTAAAACATTCCTGTATTAACCTGAAATACAAGTGCCAAGCTTACAATTACATAACACAAACATCTCTACTTGCCAATGGGAGGGTTAAGTGCAACGCCTCCGCTTCAGGCTGTTTGCTTCTTACCTCATCCGTCTATGCAGCCTTAGAAGGAAAATGTAAGGTATAAAATTATATTTCAGAAAATTGTCCCTATGTATCTTGGCCTTCGTCTCCTTGTACAGGCATACCTTATTTTAATGTATTTCACTTTATTGAGCTTCACAGGTACTGCATTTTTTAAGACACTTTTCATTGGTTCATAATGACAAAGAACCAGTAAACATAACGTCACCAACTATCGAATAAAAAAGATATTGCAATTTTTAGGATAGGCCACAGTGGCTCAGCAGGCAGAGTTGGCCCCTGCCATGCTGGAGACCCAGGTTCAATTCCCGGTGCCTGCCCATGCAAAGGAAAAAAAAAGATACTGCATTTTTAAAAAATTGAATATTTATGGCAATCCTGCACAAGCATGTCTATTGGTGTCATTTTTACCACAGCTTGTGCTCACCTTATGTCTCTGCATCACATTTTAATTGAGTATGTACATTGTTATTTTAGACTTAATGCTACTGCATGCTTAATAACTACAGTATCGTGTAAACATAACTTTTGTATGCACTGGGAAACCAAACGATTTGTGAGACTTGCTCTATTGTGGTGGTCTGAAACCAAATCCATAAAACAAGGCTTATCTCACCCAACTGCTTCATGTATTTGTTGTGACAGTCAAGAGAGAGATTGTGTTAGCCTTGCACAAGTCTGCATATAGTGCTGACTGCAGTTGAAAGATTTAGATATTTAGAAACTTTTAGAGTTTTTACTACACTTTTAAATTAATTTAAATTATTATTTGATATTTATAGATGTAGTAGTTGGAGGAAAGTCATCATACTTAGAGGTCAATCCTGAGAGTATATATCATTGAACATATAAAACCGGAGAATTATAGAGATTCCTTTAGGGTAATTGATTGTAATGGAATACCACTCCACTGTTCTTCAAAATCAAGTTGGAAATCCTACTCCATTATTTCCCCTAATGGAAAGCATTTCCAATCCTGTCGACCATTATTTTCTGTTCAGTGATTTTAGATCAGCTGTTTGTGATTGGCCTTTAGAGGGCAAACTCATTCCTTAATTTATTCAACAAATTAATCTGGAGCTCCTAATATATGCCAGGAACTGTGCTAGGTGCTGGGAACATACCAGCTAACACAGAAGACACTTTCTTCGCCGAGCTTAATCAAAGTCTGTGTCTCTTTTGTCTTGGTTTCCCCAATGCCTAACATGGTGTCTGCTGCATAGCAGGCCCTTCATGATGGGTGTTGAACAGATACTTAATGGTTGAAAGAATTAGTATATGACTAAGAAAGCAAGTGAAATGGTTATCCGAATGTTTAGACCTCCCCCCATCAAAAATACCATATGAATTTCAGTATACTTCTTAATAATGGGGTACTGCTCAGGCTTGGTCCACAGCGTCAGTTAGTGTCCCATCATGACGATGAGGAGCAAGGGCTCATCAGGAACATCTACTGGGCTTGTTTTCATTTCATGCACCCTTTGCTTCTCATAACCTCTCAGGATTCCATCTTTGCTCAGCCTGCTAGGCAGCCAAACATGTCCTTCGGGGATAAGTATCAGGGATTTTCCAAAAAGCATTTGGGATACTTAATCTTGGCTTTATCCCATCATTATTTCTTTCATTTTTATATGGCTGTATTGTTTTCTCTCCATGAGACACCTCATGTCTATTTTGTGACAAAACAGGAATGAGCATGTAAAGTACCTAATGCAACTACAGGGCCCACCAGTTCTCTGAGCGTCCCGGCCCAGGTGGATGAGGTTTTTGCTGGATCACCTACTTCTTGAACTATAAATCCACAAGGTATTTTCAAGGAAATATGCCATGGCCCTTCTCAGAACCCAAATATTGGTTGAAAAAAAAAGTATCTTTTTATTGAGGATCTCAAAACGTTTTCTAGGCTAAAGGCATCTTATCTTGACCATACTCTTCCGGCAAAATATTTAGTCCATGGCATCATGCTGGGCACTCAAAAAAAAATGCTGGCTGAGTTCAATTATACTGCACATTTGACTGTCAGGCCTTTCCCAGGAAACCCGAAATCTGGAACTTTGAGATGTGTGTTCAAAATGTTTGTCGAGTGTTACACCATAGATTGGCTTTTTGCAATGGGTCCTAGAACCAGTATTTATTGTATGATGCCACATTGCCAGCACTCTCTAATTTGAATGAACAAGATAGATGACCAAAGGGTTAATTTGCTTTTTCCACTTCTTTTCACCTAATGAGTGTTACTAAATGGCAAGGTGGGCTATTAGGAAGGAGCTGAGGATGAATGCAGGGACTTTCAACCAATTATTTTTTGGTTTAAACATTGCCTTTATAGTGGTGCATGAGTAGTAGGCAAGGTGTAACCCAATAAAGGAATTTGCTCAGGGAATAAACTAATGTTGATAATGTTTTCCTGGGAGCAGAGGGAGTAATTAGAGCAATAAGTTTTAGAGACTTCATTTGAGAAAAGTTCAGGCTTTAATATTCAAATAATAATTACATTAATCTGTAGATTAGTCAGCTGAAATATTAAATCCTATGGCACAGGCTGAATGAAAATTGTTCTAATGTTGCCAAAATGAAATTTTATGGTGCCCTTTTAAATACCCCCCCGGAAAAAAAACATTTTTGTGATAAAATACAGATGTGGCTTAGAAAGAAACTTGCAGGGTGAGCAGAAATAGAATATATAATTAGAACAAAGAGGGCTTAAATCAAATTAATCTTCATCTGACAGGAACAGTTACATTTACATCATTGAGTGCAAAGTCATAGCCAAAATTGAAATTAGAAACAGATAATTATGATAAGAGAGGACACTTGTGCTGACTTTTCTCATGCATAATTGGAAAGCATACAAAATGCTATGCTTGTTCTAATTAGAATTAGCATTAAAAGATGCCAGTTTTGATGAATTCTGTTTTTTTTTTTTTTTGCCATGAAGTAAGTTGCTTAAATAATTAAACTATGGACATGCACATTTGTGGGTATATTTGTTCAAGATCAGAAACAGGAAGCGAGTTTAGGAACACAACTCTAAAATAATCAATGATATGAATGATGTTAATTTCTTTTGTTCATGGCATATTGTCATCATGCTGGCTTTGTGTTGTTTCTATTTTCTTTCTCTCAGGATCTGATTTTATTCTTAAATTCTGCCATTTGTTTTCTTTTGCAAAAAGTCACTTTTTGCACAAATACCCACCTACATACACACACACTTTATAATAATACAAAATCCCGTTGTCCACTTCGCATGCACCAAAAGTGTTTGCGACAGTTTTGGAAATGCGGAAGTCAAAAGACCTTGCTATCCAGTTCTGTCATTTTACTTGGAAGATCAGATTTGCCAATTCTGAATAATCATATTCAGTGGGTAAATTCGCTTCCCTTGGATATGTCCATTTGAAATATTTGTTCCTGAATTCGTTTCTAAAATCAATCTCTTTGACTGGGTAACATTTCCAGGCAGTTGAGAAAGGCAGGGGAATGTGTATGCCAGCGTTCTGGAGCTTCTAGTATGATCCAAGAAGCCACTGCTTTCTGATGCACCCCTCAGCACTTGTCTTCATTGCATTTCTTGACCTCTCCCCCATGTTTTTCTTCTCTTTTCTTTTCCTTTGTAAACTTTTTGTTGTAGCTATGTATGCTCTCCTTTTTCCAAGGTGAGTCTTCTGGTTTCTTCAGCAACAGTAGTGCTGCTTGACTAAATATCCAGGGGCCCTTGGGGGTGTAATTTCATTCTTTTGCATTAAATCCATGCACCTGTACTGTGTTGCACATTATTGTGAATTGTAAAACACCTAATTCTATCTTTGTTGGAAATGTGTGGGTTCCTGGCAAGAGAGATAGACTCAGACACTCCAATGGATATTCATTTAAAAACACCTTACTTAATTTTTTTAATCAGTGAAGTTGTATATGCAGAAAATACAGACCTATATACACCCCTCATTATATTAACACTTTGCATTAGCATGGTACATTTCTTACAATGGATGAAAGAATATTATTATAATTGTCCTATCGACTATCTTCCATGGTTTACCTTAGGGTTCACTGTTTGTGTTGCACAATACTTTGGTTCATTTTTCTTTTCTAATTTTTATTTTAGTTACACATACACAAAATAAAATTTCCCTCTTCAGTCACAACCAAACCTTCTTACTTCCTGATGGTGGGTAGAGTTCTATCTCTGCATAAATAAAGGATACCGTTGTTGCTTTCTGAATACATTTAGATTGGGGTTTATAGAACTCTTTTTTTGCATAGGGTAAAGGATTTCTATTTAGAATAACAGTAAATGCCTTATTATTTAATGTTTTTAAAACATTGCAGATGATTACTAAGTGAGGTTTGTAGATTTCCTTCCTAAGAAGGTCTTTATAGGCAGAGAGGATTGTCATCTGTCAAGCTTATTTAGGTTGATTCCCCCTGAGGTTTCTCTGCTTCTAGGATCCTGCTCAGTCTCAGCTTTCTTCTTGGCTTAGTAGTCTCTGGGTTTTTCCCATTGTTCAGAAATGGCAAAAGAAATACAGAGGTATGGATTCTTGCTTCAATTTGGATGGTGGTATCTTTCTTTGGCCGTCACCATTTTCTCTGGCATTGTGCTCTTGTTTGGTATGCTTTTGGTCCAAGGGCAAAGGAAAAAGGAACTAGTATCTGATTCCAGAGTCCACAGTAATATGATACTAGAAAATGCCATCCAAATATAACTTCTCAGATGATTGTGTTGTACTCGAGATAGGATGGTTGCCAACATGGATTACAGAAACGATTCACTGATTATGCATCACGATAAAGAAGGGCAATTTGAATGGACAGACAACTTTTAATGCCAAGACACAAATAATAATTTATCATAAGGTCCAATTTACATGATTAATATGGTTAGATGGTATAGATTGCAGTCAATTTGAAGGATAAATGGTTGTGGAAGTTATACATTAACAACATCTCAAATAAAAGGACTTTATTGGTGAAAATGACATCACAGAAGAGAGCACAGCTGTGATGTAAAAAGTGGTGTCAGGGTGACCATCCCATAATGTTGCTGCTATTAAGAAGCAAATCATACAATTCCAATGATCAACTCAAAAGAGTGTTTTCAAATTGGAGATTTAGACATACAGTCTGAGTCGCCTCTACCCGACTGTGGGGTTCTTAAGGAGTTCACCAATGAAGGTCTCCAGCCACCTAAGCTCAGACTTAAGAAAAGGGAATCCCAAAACCTGTGGTTTCATTGTATCCTTGCCACCACGTGCTAAACAAATTAATTTGCTAAGAACTTTGGAGTTGATACTGAAACAAAGCAGCTTTATTTTCACAACTTGGCTTATAATGCAGGTGAAGGATAATTAATGTTTTTCCATTGAGCAATATTATGCAATTATACAGCATTGGACACTTGGAGGTAGCAACGAAATCAATTTCATTTCCTTTTCCTTTGCATCTTTCTATGAAGCAGGTCAGAGTAATCATGCTTGTGGTAGGGAAAATAAATTTTGGCTCTAGGATGATGAGACTTGACAATGTCATTGGAGCGCCCCCATTCTAATGGGCATGGTTCCTAGCAGGCTACGTATAAAGGTCGCTGACCTTTGCCT
>PVIY010034909.1:0-26777 GCA_004026745.1 Myrmecophaga tridactyla
AGTCTCTGGGCTCTGTTTTTCTTATCCTGCCCAGTATGTGGTGCTTGTCTGCCTGCGGGTCCCACCAGCAAAAGATGTTGTGGCTCCTTTAACTTTGGAAGGCTCTCCCTGTTGAGGGCGTTGTGGAGACAGAGGAGAGGTTGTAGGCTGGTTTTAATGGCTTCAAATTGCCAAGCTCTGGGGTCTGAATTCCTTGAGAGAGGGATTCCACCTAAGTTGGGCTTCACCTCTCCCCTGGGGAATGTACAGGCAGGAGACATCCCTGAATGGAGTCTGTTTCTGCCTATGCCTGGGGCAGTTGCAGCCCGAGTAGTCCACTGAATCCAGAGGCAGCCAAGCCTCTGTAGAAACAGCCACGAAAACCCCCATTTTGTCCCCTTTCCTCTTTTTCGGTTAGCCCAATAAGTGACCTCTGACTTGACCAGTTTCGCGTGAGCTGGGGGCCTATTTTTAGTAGTCAGAATTTGTTTATTAATGCCACAATTGGTGTTTGGTTGGACTCAGTCCCTGCTACTGTTAGAGTCTCTTTCCTTTCCCTCCGGGAAGCTGCCTGTCGGGGAGGGGCGCCAGGGGCTGGCCGCCGCAGCTTGGGGAACTCACGGTTCCGGAGATTCGCAGCTGGTCCAGCTGGTCCAGACTGGGGTACGCTGTGTGTTTGGTCACTATCGTGGCTCTGGGAGTTGTTCTCTACTGTTTCTGGTTATTTAGTAGTTGTTCTGGAGGATGAACTAAAACGCGCACATTGCTAAGCCACCATCTTGGCCCCTCCCCCTATTTATTTCTTCTTGAGTGAACTTGGTAGCTTTAGTCTTTTAAGGAATTTTTGATTTCAGGTAAATTGTCTAACTTATTGACATACAGTTGCTTATAATAGTCTTCTATTATACTTTTAATGATTATTGGATGTTTAACCTCCCATTTCTGTTATTGGAAATTTGTATCTTCTCTCTTTTTTTGTCTCTTTTGATCAAATTTATCAATTTTATTGATTTCAAAGAAACAGCTTTGGTTTCATTGATTTTATCTACTATTTTTCTTGACTTCCACTTTGATTTTTATTTTTCCTTTTTTCTTACCTATTTTGACTTAATTTGCTCTTCCTTTTCTAATTTCTTAAAGTCTAAATGAGATAGTTGATTTGAGGCCTTTTTTATTCTAATACAGATATTCAGTGCTTTAAATTTCTACGTATCACTATAGCTAAGTGTTTCATTTTCATTCAATTCAAAATAATTTCTAATTTCCTTTTTGATCTACTCTTTCACCCCTGGGTCTTTTTCCCGCCCCCCCACCCCACACCAGGTTCTTTAGAAGTGTACTTTGTTTCTAAATATTTGACTATTTCTCAGACATCTTTTCTAATTTAATTCTGTTATAGTCAGAGAACATACTTTGTATGTTCTGAATTCTTGTAAACTTATTGAGACTTATTGTTTAACCTATAATATGATCTAATTTCTGGTTTGTTTCATATACACTTGATAATAATGTACATCCCACTGCTGGAATATAATATACATGTTGATGAGGTCAAATTGGTTAATAATGTTCAAAAGTGTTCTATATCCCTGTTAATTTTCTGCCTACTTGTGCCATCAGTTATTGAGAGAGGAGTATTTGAATCTTAAGTATAGTTGTGGTTTTCTGTTTTTTTCTTGCTAGTTCTATTAATTTTTGCTTCATGTATTATGAAGCTCTGTTATTAGGTACCTAAATGTTTAGGATAGATTGCCCCCTTTACCATTATGAAATGACTCTCTTTATCCTTTGCAATATTCTTTACTTAACAAAAAACTTTCTCTGATATTAAAATAGCCACTCCAGCATTCTTTTAATTAATATTAGCAGTTTTATCTTTTTCCATCCTTTTATTATTAACTCCCTTGTGTGTTTACATTTAAGTGGGGTTTTCATAGGTAGTAGATAGTATGGTCTTTTTTTTTTTATCCAATCTCATGATCTATGCCTTTTGTATTTAATAACTATTAATTATAAGTGTACATGTAGCAAATTCTAAAATGACCACTAAAAATATCGAAGCAGACTATAGGATTTCCAATTGTAGGGAGAAAAATGAATGATAAAACAATCAATCCAAAAGAAGGAAATGCAGGAGAAAAATAATAGAACACATGGGTAAATAGAAAATACAAAATATGATGCTAGATTTATATCCAAACATATCAGTAACTGGATTTAATATGAAGGCATTAAATGCTAAAGTTAAAAGACAATGATTCTTAGACCATGTATAAAAATTACTACAGTCTGTTTATAAGAGACACATCTAAAATATGAAAATAAATACCAAAATGAAAAGGATGGAATAAAGCTACACTGGGCAAATACTTACCAAAGGAATGCTTATGGTTATATTAATATGAGACAAAAATTTTACTAAATATTAAAAAGGACACTGCATAATGATAAAAGGCTCACATTATCAGGATAATAGTTTTAAATTTGTATGCATCTAATTACATGACCTGAAAAAAATATATGAAGCAAAAATTGAAAGAACTACAAGTAGTAGACAAATACACAAACATAGTAGGAGATTGTAATGCATACTCTCAGTAATTGATAAAACAAGCAGGCAAATGTATGCTTATAGAAGATTCAAGCAGAATGATTAAAATAATTTAATATATATATGAAGACTGCTGTAAAATAATTAATCTAATATATATACAAAGAATGCTGTACTAAACCTCTCCAGAATACAGACTCTTTTCAAACACACATATGCCATATACAAAAATTAACCTTATACTATAGGAAATTATAGAAAAAGTCTCACAAATATCAAAGGACCAAATCATAGAGAATATTGTGCTGTTTTGCAATTGTGATGAACTCCAAAAAGCCTTGTTCTTCTAACAAGTCAATATTATAAGATGGAGCCCTTTGATTAGGTTCTATCAATGGAAATATAATCCACTTACTTGTGGGTTTGACCTTTTGATTAGATGGAGCTGTGTCTCCACCCATTTAAGGTGTATGCTTTTTTAAATATTTTTTTCTTGATAAATCTTCATGCACATACATCCCATACATTGTGTACAATCAGTGGCTCACAATATCATCAAACAGTTGTGTGTTCATCACCCTGATCAGTTTTTAGAATATTTGCACCACTCCAGAAAAAGAAATAAAAAGAAAAAACAGGGGAATTTGTTAAGTTACAAGTTTACAGTTCTAATGCCATGAAAATGTCCAAATTAAGGCAAGGCTATGAAATTGCCCAAATTAAGTCATCAACAATAGGTTACCTAAACTCAAGAAAGGCCCGTGAGGTTCAGGGTTTCTCTCTCAGCTGGAAGGGCACAGGGAGAAGTCTGCTAGCTTTCTCTCCTGGCTTCTTGTTTCACGAAGCTCCCCTGGGGACATTTTCCAAAGGTCTCTGGCTATGTGGGCTCTCATGGTTCTCATGGCTCTAAAAGGGACTCTCTCTAAAATGTTTCCTCTTATAGATGATTCCAGTAAACTATCAAGACCCCCCCTGGAATGGGTGGAGTCACATCTCCATCTAATCGAGTTTAATACCCACAATTGGGTGAGTCAATCTCCCAGGAGATAATCTCTCAAGTCTCCAATCTAAAGTACTGAATAGGGATTAAACTTCCTATTTTAAATGGTTTCTCCCACAAGATTGGATCAGGATTAAAACATGGCTTTTCTAGGGTACATAATCCTTTCAAACCAATACATTCCACCCTCTGGACCCTAAAAACAACATGTACTTTTCCATATGCAAAATACATTCATTCCATCACAATATCACAAAAAAACCATTTCAGCAACAATACAAAAGCAATATAAAGTCAGAAACAGTACAAAATCTCATCTAAGTTAGCTACAGGCATGATCTGTCCTAAGGCAAAATTCTTCCCAACTCTGAACCTGTAAAACTCAGAACAAGTTATTTGCTGCCAATATACAAAGGAGGGACAGTCATAGAATAAATACTCCTATTTCCATAGGGAGAAATTGGAAGGAACACAGGGATTACTGGATCCAAGCAGTTTTGAAAACCTACAGATCAAACTCCACTAGATTTCAGAGTCTGAGAGTCATTTTTTTCTTCAGGGCTTTAGAAAATGGCAGTCCCACCCTTTCCAAGGGCCTATGTAGTGGCCTACCTCTCTCTGAATGCAATCTTGGGGGAGACCACCTTTTTCTCAGCTCCACCCTCTCCAAGCATCGGGGCCTCACCCAGGTTCTCTGCCATTTCCAGGGCACACACTCAACCCTTCCACGTGGTGGTAGTCAGGCTCTCCCCTGTCCCTAAGGAATGTGTTCCACCCTCTCTAAGACCTGAGCAGAAGAGATTTCCAAATTAAATGTGAAATGCAAAATTGGAAATATCTTCTTCTAAATATCCAAGTTCATGGCTTTTAAAATCTGCCTTCCAGCAAAGCCACCAGTCAGTTTTGCCTGATTATTTGTCATTTTAAAACAAGGATCGCCTTCCTTCCAGTTTGCAATAACACACTTCATTTCTGTCTAGAGCCTCAGCAGAGGCATCCCTAGAGTCCACATTTCTACCAATAGTCTCTTCAAAGCATTCTAGGCTTTCTCTATCAAGCTCCTCACAACTCTTCCAGAATCTTCCCCTTATCCATTTAAAAAGTGGTTCCAACATACCAGGTATTTGCAAACTACACTCAGCACTCCACTCAGTACCAAAATCTGTTCTAGTTTGCTAGCTACCAAAATGCAATATACCAGAAACAAAATGGCTTTTTAAAAGGGGAATTTATTGAGTTGCTAGTTTACTGTTCTAAAGCAGTGAAAACGTCCAAATTAAAGCAAGATATAGAAATGTCCAATCTAAGGCATCCAGGGAAAGATACCTTGGTTCAAGAAGGCCAATGACATTGAGGGTTTCTCTCTCAAATGGAAAGGCACATGGCCAACATGGCACTGTCCGATAGCTTTCTCTCCAGGCTTCTTGTTTCATGAAGGTCCCTTACAGCCATTTTCTTCATCATCTCAAAAGCTCTCAGGCTGAGTGGGCTCTGTGGTTCTTGTGCTCTCTCATGCCTCTTTCATTATTCTCCAAAATGCTTCATCTTTTAAAGGATTCCATTAAATGAATCAAGACCATTATCTAGGGTGCATAATTCTTTCAAACTGGTGTGCTGGTTTCTGGTATCCTAGAAAAGGCATGTTTTAATCCTGACCCCATTTTGTAAAGGCAGCCATTTCTTCTAATCCCTATTCAGAACAGTATGTTGGAAACTTGATTAGATTATATCCATGGAGATGTGACTCACCCAAGAGTGAGTTTTAAACTGGATTAGGTTCTCCACCCATTCCAGGTGGGTCTTGATCAGTTGTACTGGAATCCTTTAAAAGAAGAAGCACTTTGGAAAAAGCTAGAGAATAACAAGAGAGAAAGCCATGAGATTCTGAGAGAACAAAATGCCACAGAACCATGAATCAGAGAGTCCACTAGCCAGTGGCTTTTGGAGATGAAGAAGGAAAACACCTCACAAGCTGGGGAGCTGGGAGTAAGCTTGCAGATGATGCCATGATCACCATGTGCCTTTCCTGATGAGAAAGAAACCCTGACCATGTTTGCCACATGCCTTTCCACTTGAGAGAGAAACCCTGAACTTCATCAGCCTTCTTGAATCAAAGTATCTTCCCCTGGATGCCTTAGATTGGACATTTCTATAGACTTGCTTTAATTGGGAAATTTTCTTGGCCTTATAACTGTAAACTAGCAACTCATTAAATTCCCCTGTTTAAAAGCCACTCCATACGTGGTATATTGCATTCTAGCAGCTAGCAAACTAGAACATATGTCATATCTATTTTTTTTTTGTTTTTACCTTTACCGATAGTCTTCATTTCTACACTCTTCTCCAGACCGCTCTCTCCTTCCTTTTCCTATCTGCCTGTAGTTTTCCCTTTAGTATTTCTTGCAGAGCTGGTTTCTTAGTCACAAATTATCTCAGTGATTGTTTGTCTGAAAATATTTTAATCTCACCCTCATTTTTGAAGGAAAATTTTTTTAAGATCCAGATTTCTTGGTTGGCAGTTTTTCTCTTTTAGAATCTTAAATATATTATACCACTGCCTTCTTGCCTCCATGGTTTCTGCTGAGAAATCCACACATTTCTTATCAAGTCTTATCAAGCTTACTTGGTATGTGGTGGATTGTTTTTCTCTTGCTGCTTTCAAAATTCTGCCTTTGTCTTTGACATTTGCAATCTAATCAATAAGTGTCTTGAAGTTTGTCTATTTGGATCTATTCTGTTTGGGGTACCCTGCACTTCTTGATTCTATAATTTTATGTCTTATTAAATGGATACACCTCCATTAGTTTTTCTCCTCCTTTTCTCCTCTCTTCTCCTTCTGGGACACCCATAACACATATTTGTGTGCTTTATATTGTCATTCAATTCCCTGAGAACCTGCTCATATTTTCCAATATTTTCTTTTGTGTGTTGGATTTCAGATATCCACCCCTCTAGTTCACTGATCCTTTCTTCTGCCTCTTAAAATCTATTGTTGTTATTGTCCATTGTTTTTTTCACCTCTTGTATTGTGCCTTTCATCCCCATAAGTTCTGTGATTTGTTTTTTCAAACTTTCAATTCTTCTTTTCATTCACCCAGTCTTTTTTATATCCTCCCTCAACTCATTGATTTGATTTTTGATGAGATTTTCCATGTCATTTTGACCATCCTGAATTAGTTGTTTCAATGCCTATATCTCATTTAAAGTGTTGGTTTGACTGAGCCATAACTTTGATTTTCCTAGTATGATTTATTATTTTTTTGCTGGCAACTAGGCATTTGGTTTCCTTAATTAGTTTATTCTGGAGGTTGTTTTCACTCTTTTACCTAGAATTTTCTTGCTGGATAACTTTGTTCTGTATTTGTTCTTTGACAGTCAGTTTAACTTATTCTAGACCTCTAGCATAGGTTCTGTTTAACTGATCAGAAATTTTCAGTTCTTGTTTTTCCATTTCTTGCCCAGCCTTTATGGGGCCTTTTTTTTTTTTAGGAGGGTCTCCTCAGATAATATTGACCTAGTCATAGTTTCCCCAACCATACAGGCCCATGTGTCAGGAGGAAAGTGTAGCCAGCATCAGTTTCCCCTGAGGGTGAGACCCAACAGGTTGTCAGACTTTCCTATGATGCCTCTAGATTCTGTGCTTTTCCTGTCCTTCCCAGTATGTGGCACTTGTCTGCTCATGGCTTCCAACCAACTTAAAGTGATGTGGTGCCTTTACTTTCAGCAGACTCTCTTCTGGGGCATGGTTGAGAAAGAGATGAAGTTGTAGGATGACTTTAATTCCTTCAGTTTTCCAGTCCCTCAGGCATGAATTCCTTGAAGGATGAATTCCACTTAAGTTTCTCCCCTCCTTTCTCTTGGGGAACATATACCCTTTAGGGAATTAACTCCTTTCCCCTGAGTAGTTACTTTGTCTCTCAGACAAGTTTAATTCTGCCCTTGCCTGGGGCAGTGCTGGAGCCTGAGAGTGCTTTCAGTTATATTGAATGAGCTGTTAACAGCAGAAAAAAGGAAAAAAAAAAAAAAAAAAGACTTTTCAGAGCCGGACCCCTGCTCCTTGGGATTGTCAACCAAGAATACATGTTGGTTCGTGCTTCTATATATCTACAGGCTCTTTCTTGGAGTCTACCCTTTTACAATATTTTATCCTGTCCAACTAAAAAATCCTCTGTTTCTCTTTTCCCTCTGTTGGCCCCACCCCCTCTCTGCTGGGTCAAAAACTCCTAGTACTTTTAACGCTTATTCCAGGTTTATGTGTGTTGGGGGCTGTGCTGGTTTGAAATGATGTATGTACCCTAGAAAAACCATATTTTAATCCTAATCCCAATTTGTAAAGACAGCTGTTTCTTCTAATCTCTATTCAATATAGTATGTTTGAAACTGTAATTAGATCATATCCCTGGAGATGTGATTTAATCAAGAGTGGTTGTTAAACTGGATTAAGTGGAGGCTTGTCTCCACCCATTTGGGGGGGTCTTGGTTAGTTTACTGGAATCCTATAAAAGAGAATGACAAGAGATAAAGCCAAGAAATTTCTGCAAGAGCAGAGAATGACATAGCCACAAGAAGCAGAGAGTCTACCAACCAGCGATCCTTGGAGATGAAGAAGGAAAATGCCTCCCGGGAAGCTTTATGAAACAGGAAGGCAGGAGAGAAAGCCAGCAGATGACGCTGTGTTCATCATGTGCCTTTCCAGATGTAAGAGAAATCCTGACTGTGTTTGCTGTGTGCCTTTCCACTTGAGAGAGAAACCCTGAACTTCATCAGCTTTCTTGAATCAAGGTATCTTTCCCTGGATGCCTGTAATTGGACATTTCTATAGACTTGTTTAATCAGGACATTTTCTTGGCCTTAGAACTACACTAGCAACTTATTAAATTCCCCTTTTTAAAAGCCATTTGTTTCTGGTATATTTCATTCTGGCAGCTAGCAAACTAGAACAGGGGCCTATTTTCAGTAGTCAGAATTTGTTAATTAATTCCACAGTTGGAGCTTAGCTGAACTAAGCCATTGGCTAGTAGAGTTTTTTCCTTTCCCCTTGGGGAACCAGCTTGCCATGCAGCCTGGGGGATTTACAGTTCTGTGTGGGGCCTCAGCTGTTCCACCTGGTCCCAACTGGTGTATGCTGTGTGTCTGGTCACTAATGTTCCCCCAGCAGTCATTCTGTACTGTTCCTGGCAATTTACTAGCTGCTCTGAAGGGCAAACTAAATCCCATACCTCACTAAGTCTCCATCTTTGCCCACCTCCTGTATATCTAAGGTGTATATTTTGATTAGTTTACTGGAGTCCTTTAAAAGGGGAAGCATTTTGTAGAGAGTTCAGAGCTAGCAAAGAGAGGCAGCATGAGACCCAAATGTTTGGAGATGCAGAAAGGAAATGCTCCCAGGTAAGCTGTTTGAAATCAGAAGTCAAAGACCCCAGCAGACCCAAGCCACATGCCTTCCCTGTTGACAGAAGTGTTCCATACCCATTAGCCTTTCTTGCATCAAGTTATCTTTCTCTGGAGTCCTTAGTTTGGACACTTTATGGCCTTAGAATAGTAAACTTGTAATTTAATAAATTCTCTTTATAAAAGTCAACCTATTTCTTGTATATTGAATTCTGGCAACAATTAACAAACCAAAACAAATATGTTCTCTGACCACAACATAATGAAATCTGAAATTAGTAATAGGTAATGTTCATAAATTTAAAAATACTCTCCTAAATTTCAAATGGATCAAATAATAAATTACAATGGAAATTAGAAAATACTTTGAATTAAATAATAATAAAAATGCTACATAGCAAAACTTTAAGGATACAACTAAAGCAGTGTTTATTAGGAGATTTCTAGTCATTATTGATTGTATTAGGGAGAAGTGAAAATTGATGAACTAAGCATCAATTTCAAGATTTTTAAAAAAGAACAGCAAAATAAGCCCCAAAATATAAAGAAAAAGAAATAATAAGATACACACTAAAATGTAATTGAAAGGAAAAAGTTTCATAAAAGGAGATTGTCATATGAGATAAGTTCCAAGAGAAATGAAATCATTTATACCAAAAAGCTTATAAGCAAGTATTCACAGGAGCATTATTCATAACAGTCAAAAAGTGGAAACAACCTAAATGTCCATTAGTTGATGAATGAATAAACAGAATCTGGTATATCTAAATAAAAGGACATTATTCAGCAATAGAAAAGAATAAAATAGTAATACATATTTAAACATGGATGAATCTTGAAAACATTATGCTAAGTGAGATAGCAAGTCACAAAAGACCACATGTTGTGTGATTCTACTTATATGAAATGCCCAGAATAGGCAAATCCATAGAGACAGAAAATAGATTAGTGATTGCCTGGAGCTGGGAGAGAGGGAGTGGGAATGGGGAATGACTGTTAATGGGTATGAGGTTTCTCTTTGGTATGCTGAAAATGTTCTAGGATAGATTCTAGTGATGTTTTCACAACTCTGTGATTGTGCTAAAAAACACTGAATTGTGCACTTTAAATGGGTGAATTGTATGGTATATTAATTATATCTCATAAGATGTTTTAAAAACCTAGTTAAAAAGAGATGATCAATAGAGCTAAAAATTGGTCCACTAAAAAAAATATTGAAAAGAAAACATAGAGGAAGATGGGGAAAAAATCTGTATCAGGAATGAATAACTCAGAGGTTTCAGACATTAGAAAGCTAATAGGAGAACATTATGAAGGACTTTGAAAATTTGAAAATCTAGATGAAATGGACAACTAAATATAACCAAAAAGATTTAAAGAGAAATTTTTAAAATGTGAGTAGTGCTATGACTATTAAAGGAATTGGATTAGTAGTCAAACTTCCAAAAAAAGAGAATGCTCTGTCTCTATATAACTTCAATAGCAAGTTCTACCAAATATTTAATAAATAAACAATTCCATTCTTACACAAACTCCTGCAGGATATAGAAAAAAAGAATGAATACTTTTTTTAAACTTTTTTTATTGTATAGTATGAAGCAAAGAAATAAAAAAGCAATACTTTTCAAAGCACTCTCTGTAAGTAATTACAGTACAGATCCCAGAGTTTGTCATGGGCTACCATACGATCCTCTCAGATTTTGCCTTCTAGCTGCTCCAGAATATAGGAGGCTAGAAGGCTTAAATATTTTTTAATTTATTAATTAAAAAATTAACAACAAACAAAACCATTAACATATTCCATTCTACTAAATAATCAGTAATTCTCAATATCATCACATAGTTGCATATTCATAATTTCTTAGAAAATTTGCATCAATTCAGAAAAAGAAATAAAATGACAACAGAAAAAGAAATAAAATGATAACAGAAAAAAAAAGATTATACATACCATACCTCTTACTCCTCACTTTCATTTATCACTAGCATTTCAAACTAAATTTATTTTAACATTTGTTCCCTCTATTATTTATTTTTATTCTATATGTTCTACTCTTCTATTGACATGGTAGATAACAGGAGCATCAGACACAAGGTTTTCACAATCACATAGTCACATTGTGAAAGCTATATCCTTATTAAATCATCATCAAGAAACATGGCTACTGGCAGTTCCCTCCAGCCTCTCCACTACATCTTGAATACCAAGGTGATATCTACTTAATGCATAAGAATAACCTCCAGGATAACCTCTCAACTGTTTGGAATCTCTCAGCCATTGACACTTTGTCTCATTTCCCTTTTGGTCGAGAAGGTTTTCTCAATCCCTTGATGCTGAGTCTCAGCTCATTCTAGGGTTTTTCTCAATCCCTTCATGCTAGGTCTCAGCTCATTCCAGGATTCCTGTCCCACGTTGCCAGGAAGGTCCACACCCCTGGAAGTCATGTCCCATGTACAGGGGGAAGGTGGTGAATTTGCTTGTTGTGTTGGCTGGAGAGAGAGGCCACATCTGAGCAACAAAAGAGGCTCTCTTGGGGGTGACTTTTAGGCCTAAATTTTGAGTAGACTTGACCTATTCTTTGTGGGGTTAAGTTTCATATGAACAAACCCCAAGACTGGGGGCTCAGCCTATAACTTTGGTTGTCCACACTGCTTGTGAGAATATCAAGAATTCAACCTGGGGAAGTTGAATCTCTCCCCATCTCACCATTCCCTGAAGGGGACTCCGCAAATACTTTTCCACTCACTGATCAAATCACTCTGGGATTCATTGGGGCATCACTCAGGACAAACCAACAAAATTTCATGTCCTACTCAAGATTCCAAGCACTCACGGTGTTCAACCATGCCATCTACATTAGTTATATTAGGAAAAGCACTAGTCAGAATATAAATTTTGTACCAAATAAAGATTTTTTTGCTTTAGTCTCACACATTAGTTGAAATTTTAAAATAGTAATTACCATCTATTTTCAGCACCCTGCAGTAATGACATTCCTTTGTTCTTCCTCATGCACAAACTTTTAAAAAATTTGTATGTTTAGTCACTATCAGTATATACTCTAGGCATTCCTAGATTATACTATCTCAATCTTTAACGTCTGTCTTTTTTTCTGATTTCATTTATGCCCCAGCCCTCCTCCCTGTATCATTCTCCCATGCAGCTTCATTCAGTGTTTTAACATAATTGTATTACAGTTAGAAAGTATTGTGCTGTCCCATTTATGAGTTTTTATATTCAATCCTGTTGCACAATCTGTATCCCTTCAGCTCCAATTACCCAATATCTTACCCTATTTCTATCTCCTGATGGTCTCTGTTACCAACGACATATTCCAAGTTTATTCACTAATGTCAGTTCATATCAGTGAGAACATACAGTATTTGTCCTTTTGTTTTTGGCTTATCTCACTCAACATAATGTCCTCAAGGTCCATCCATGTTGTTATACACTTCATAACTTTATTCTGTCTTAAAGCTGCATAATATTTCATCGTATGTATATACCATAGTTTGTTTAGCCACTCGTCTGTTGATGGACATTTTGGCTGTTTCCATCTCTTTGCAATTGTAAATAATGCGCTATAAACATTGGTGTGCAAATGTCTGTTTGTGTCTTTGCCCTTATGTCCTGTAAATAGATACCTGGCAATGGTATTGCCGAGTCATATGACAATTCTATATTCAGCTTTTTCTCAAAAACCGCCAAACTGCCTTCCACAGCGGTTGCACCATTTGACATTCCCACCAACAGTGAATAAGTGTGCCTCTTTCTCCACATCCTCTCCAGCACTTGTCATTTTCTGTTTTGTTGATAATGGCCATTCTGGTGGGTGTGAGATGATATCTCATTGTGGTTTTGGTTTGCATTTCTCTAATGGCTAGGGACGTTGAGCATCTCTTCATGTGCCTTTTGTCCATTTGTATTTCCTCTTCTGAGAAGTGTCTGTTCAAGTCTTTTTCCCATTTTGTAATTGGATTGCCTGTCTTTTTGTTGTTGAGTTGAACAATCTCTTTATAAATTCTGGATACGAGACCTTTATCTGATATGTCGTTTCCAAATATTGTCTCTCATTGTGTAGGCTGTCTTTTTACTTTCTTGATGAACTTCTTTGATGCGCAAAAGTGTTTAATTTTGAGGAGTTCCCATTTATTTATTTATTTCCTCAGTTCTCTTGCTTTGAGTACAAGGTCTATAAAACCACCTCCAAGTATAAGATTTATAAGATATTTCCCTACATTTTCCTCTAACTGTTTTATGGTCTTAGACCTAATGTTTAGGTCTTTCATCCATTTTGAGTTAACTTTTGTATAGGGTGTGAGATATGGGTCCTCTTGCATTCTTTTGCATATGGATATCCAGTTCTCTAGGCACCATTTATTGAAGAGAGACTGTTCTGTCCCAGGTGAGTTGGCTTGACTGCCTTATCAAAGATCAATTGTCGATAGATGAGAGGGTCTATATCTGAACACTCTGTTCAATTCCATTGGTCAATATATCTATCTTTATGCCAGTACCATGCTGTTTTGACCGCTGTAGCTTCATAATATGCCTTAAAGTCAGGCAGCGTGAGACCTCCGGCTTCAATTTTTTTCCCACAGGATACTTTTAGCAATTTGGGGCACCCTGCCCTTCCAGATAAATTTGGTTATTGGTTTTTCTATTTCTGTAAAGTAAGTTGTTGGGATTTTCATTGGTATTGCATTGAATCTGAAAATCAATTTAGGTAGAATTGACGTCTTAACTATATTTAGTCTTCCAATCCATGAACACGGTATGCCCTTCCATCTATTTAGGTCTTCTGTGATTTCTTTTAACAACTTCTTGTAGTTTTCTTTGTATAGGTCTTTTGTCTCTTTAGTTAAATTTATTCCTAAATATTTTATTCTTTCGGTTGCAATTGTAAATGGAATTTGTTTCTTGATTTCGCCCTCAGATTGTTCATTAGTAGTGTATAGAAACACTACAGATTTTTTATGTTGATCTTGTAAGCTGCCACTTTGCTGTATTCGTTTATTAGCTCTAGTAGTTTTGCTGTGGATTTTTTTGGGTTTTCTACATATAGTATCATATCATCTGCAAACAGTGATAGTTTTACTTCTTCCTTTCCAATTTTGATGCCTTGTATTTCTTTTTCTTGTCTAATTGCTCTGGGTAGAACTTCCAACACAGTGTTGAATAACAGTGGTGATAGTGGACATCCATGTCTTGTTCCTGATCTTAGGGGGAAAGTTTTCAGTTTTTCCCCATTGAGGATGATATTAGCTGTGGGTTTTTCTTATATATTCTCTTCATCATTTTAAGAAAGTTCCCTTCTGTTCCAGTCCTTTGAAGTGTTTTCAACAGGAAAGGATGTTGAATTTTGTCACACACCTTTTCTGCATCAATTGAGATGATCATGTGGTTTTTCTGCTTTGATTTGTTGGTATGTTGTATTACATTAATTGATTCTCTTATGTTGAACCATCCTTGCATACCTGTGATGAATCCTACTTGGTCATGATGTATAATTCTTTTAATGTGTTGCTGGATTCGATTTGCTAGAATTTTGTTGAGGATTTCTGCATCTATATTCATTAGAGAGATTGGTCTGTAGTTTTCTTTTTTTGTAATATCTTTGTCTGGCTTTGGTATGAGGGTGATGTTGGCTTTGTAGAATGAATTAGGTAGCTTTCCCTCCTCTTTAATTTTTTTGAAGAGTTTGAGAAAGAAAGTACTAATTCTTTCTGGAATGTTTGGTAGAATTCACATGTGAAGCCGTCTGGTCCTGGACTTTTCTTTTTGGGAAGCTTTTTAATGACTGATTAAATTTCTTTACTTGTGATTGGTTTGTTGAAGTCGTCTATTTCTTCTCGAGTCAAAGTTGGTTGTTCATGCCTTTCTAGGAAGTTGTCCATTTCATCTACATTGTTGTACTTATTAGCATAAAGTTGTTCATAGTATTCTGTTATTACTTCCTTTATTTCTGTGGGGTCAGTGGTTATGCCTCCTCTTCCATTTCTGATCTTATTTATTTGCATCCTCTCTCTTCTTCTTTTTGCCAATATTTCTAAAAGTCCATCAATCTTATTGATTTTTTCATAGAACCAACTTCTGGTTTTATTTTCTCTATTGTTTTCATGTTCTCAATTTCATTTATTTCTGCTGTAATCTTTGTTATTTCTTCCCTTTTGCTTGCTTTGGGGTTAGTTTGCTGTTTTTTCTGCAGTTCTTTCAAGTGGACAGTTAATTCCTGAATTTTTGCCCTTTCTTCTTTTTTAATATAGACATTTAGGGCATTAAATTTCCTGCTTAGCACTGCCTTTGCTGCATCCCATTAGTTTTGATATGTTGTGCTTTCATTTTCATTTGCCTCGAGATAGTTACTGATTTCTCTTGTAATTTCTTCTTTGACCCACTGGTTGTTTAAGAGTGTGTTGTGAAGCCTCCACATATTTGTGAATTTTCTGGTACTCTACCTATTATTGATTTCCAACTTCATTTCTTTATGATCTAAGAAAGTGTTTTGTATGATTTCAATCTTTTTAAATTTATTGAGACTTGCTTTGTGACCAAGCATATGGTCTATCCTTGAGAATGACCCATGAGCACTTGAGAAAAGGTGTATCCTGCTGTTGTGGGGTGTAATGTTCTATAAATGTCTGTTAAGTCTAGCTCATTTATTGTGGTATTCAAATTCTCTGTTTCTTTATTGGTCCTCTGTCTAGATGTTCTGTCCATTGATGAGAGTGGGGAATTGAAGTCTCCAACTATTATGGTAGATGTGTCTGTTTCTCTTTTCAGTGTCTTCAGTGTTTGCCACATGTATTTTGGAGCATTCTTGTTCAGTGTATTTATATTTTTAATTTGCATATGGGCAGGAGGCACCAGGGATCGAACTCCAGACCTCCAGCATGGCAGGTCGGAGCTCTGCCTGCTGAGCCATGGCAGCCGCCCATCAGTGTATAAATATTTATGATTGTTATGTCTTCATGCTGAATTGTTCCTTTTATTAGTATGTAGTATCCTTCTTTGTCTCTTTTAACTGTTTTACATTTGAAGGCTAATTTGTTGGATATTAGTATAGCTACTCCTCCTCTTTTCTGGTTGTTATTTGCATGAAATATATTTTCCCAACCTTTCACTTTCAACCTACGTTTATCCTTGGGTCTAAGATGTGTTTCCTATAGACAGAATATAGATGGGTCCTCTTTTTTAATCCATTCTGCCAGTCTATGTCTTTTGATTGGGGAGTTTAATCCATTAATATTTAGTGTTATTACTGTACGGGTCGTACTTTCTTCTACTATTTTGCCTTTTGGATTTTATATGTCATATCTAATTTCCCTTCTTTTTATCTTTACTCTTAGTCTTCCTTTCTACACTCTTCGCCACACCTCTCTGTTTTGTCTTTTTGTATCTGTCTCTAGTGCTCCCTTTAGTATTTCTTGCAGAGTTGGTCTCTTGGTCAAAAATTCTCTCAGTGATTTTTTTATCTGCAAATGTTTTAATTTCTCCCTCATCTTGAAGGACAATTTTGCTGGATATAGAATTCTTGGTTGGCAGTTTTTCTCTTTTAGTAATTTAAATATATCATTCCACTGTCTTCTCGCCTCCATGGTTTCTGCTGAGAAATCCACACATAGTCTTATTGGGTTTACCTTGTAAGTGATGGTTTGCTTTTCTCTTGCTGCTTTCAAGATCCTCTCTTTCTCTTTGACCTCTGACATTCTGACTAGTAAGTGTCTTGGAGTACGTCTATTTGGATCTATTCTCTTTGGGGTATGCTGCACTTCTGGGATCTGTAATTTTAGGTCTTTCATAAGAGTTGGGAAATTTTCAGTGATAATTTCCTCCATTAGTTTTTTTCCTCCTTTTCCCTTCTCTTCTCCTTCTGGGACACCCACAACATGTTTTTTCATGTGCTTCATATTATCCTTCAATTCCCTGAGTTCCCTGCTCATATTTTTCCATTCTTTTCCCTATATTTTCTTTTGCTTGTCGGATTTCAGATGTTCTGTCCTCCAGTTCACTAATCCTATCCTCTGCTTCTCAAAATCTACCATTGTAGGTTTCCATTGTTTTTTTCATCTCTTCTATTGTGCCTTTTATTCCCATAAGTTCTGTGATTTGTTTTTTCAGACTTTTGATTTCTTCTTTTTGTTCATTCCTTGCCTTCTTTATATCCTCCCTCAATTCATTGACTTGGTTTTTGATGAGGGTTTCCATGTCTGTTCGTATATTCTGAATTAATCATTTCAGCTCCTGTATCTCATTTGAATTGTTGGTTTGTTCCTTTGACTGGGCCATATCTTCAAGTTTCCTGGTGTGATCTTTTATTTTTTGCTGGCGTCTAGGTATTTAATGACCTTAATTAGTTTATTCTGGAGATTGCTTTCACTTCTTTTATCTAGGGTTTTCTTGCTGGATGAATTTGTTGTCTATCTGTTCTTTGACATTCAGTTCAGCTTTTTCTGGACCTCTAGCTTAGGTTTTGTTTAACAGAGGAGAATTTTTCAGTTCTTGTTTTCTTATTTCATGCCCTGCTTGTATGGTGCCTTTTCCCCCACCACCCTTAGGAGGGTCTACATAGGTACTGTAGACCCCAGCCTGATTTTCCCGGACCAAACTGGCCTCCTATCAGGGGGAAGGAGTCACCTGCATCTGTTTTCTCTGAGGGTGAGACCCAGCAGGTTGAAAGACTTTCCTGTGAAGTCTCTGGACTCTGTTTTTCTTATCCTGCCCAGTATGTGTTGCTCTCTGCCTGCAGGTCCCACCAGCATAAGATGAAGTGGTATCTTTAGCTTTGGCAGACTCTCCCTGCTGGGGGCATGGTGGAGACAGAGGAGAGATTGTAGGCTGGTTTTAATGGCTTCAAATTACCAAGCTCTGGTGTCTGAATTCCTTGAGGGAGGGATTCCACCTGAGTTGGGCTTCACCCCTCCCCTGGGGAAGGCACAGGTTCCAGACAAGCCCTGAAATGAGCTTGTATCTGTCTATGCCTGGGGCTGTTGCAGCCTGAGAAGTCCTGCCACTGAATCCAGAGGCAGTCAAGCCTTCATAGAAATACAGCCACAAAAACCTGTGTTTCTTTTCTTTCTTTCTTTTTCCATTAGCCCAATGAGCAACTTCCACTTTGACCAGGTTCACCTAAGCTGGGAGCCTATTTTTGTAGTGAGAATTTGTTAATTAATGCCACAACTGGTGTTTGGTTGGGCTCAGCCCCTGCTGCTGTTAAAGTCTCTTTCCTTTCCCCTCTCTGTGGGGGGGAGGGGGTGGCACCAGCCACCATGCCTTTGGGGAACTCACAGTTCTGGAAAGGCATGCAGCCCATCCAGCTGTTCCAGACTAGGGTACACAGCGTACTAGGATACACAGCTGTATGTCTGGTCACTGATGTGGCTCCAGGAGCTGTTCTGCACTGTTTCTGGTTCTTTACTAGTTGTTCTGGAGGACGAACTAAAACACGCACATTGCTAAGCCGCCATCTTGGCCCCTCCCAGCCAAGACT
Organism: Myrmecophaga tridactyla; assembly: GCA_004026745.1. Taxonomy (NCBI): domain Eukaryota; kingdom Metazoa; phylum Chordata; class Mammalia; order Pilosa; family Myrmecophagidae; genus Myrmecophaga; species Myrmecophaga tridactyla. The sequence continues at coordinate 18,413 of PVIY010034909.1, forward strand.
CCCTTAAATATTTTTTTAACACCACAATTGACTTTCCTTCTTTCTTTTTTTTGTGAAAAATAACATATATACAAAAAAAGCAATAAAGTTCTAAGCACATCACTAAATTAGTTGTAGAATGTCTTTCAGCATTTGACATGGGTTACAATCCACAATTTTAGTTTTTTACTTCTAGCAGCTCTAAGATACTGGAGACTAAAAGATATCAATTTAATGATTCAGCAATCATATTCATTTGTTAAATCCTATCTTCTCTATATAACTCCACCACCACCTTTGCTCTTTCTATCCCTCTCTTTAGAGGTATTTGGGCTATGGCCATTCTAACTTTTTCATGTTGGAAGGGTCTGTCACTAATATGGCATAGGGAGATGGAACTATCTGATGTTCTGGAGAGGCTGGGTCCTCTGGGTTTCAGAACTTAAGTTCAGGGGACCCATTTGGATGTTGTAGGTTTCTGGAAAGTTACACTATGTATGGAATTTTTATGGAAACTTATATATTGCCATAGGTGTTTTTTACGATTGGCTGGAATGGTCCTGGTTGAGGGTATGCAGGTTATGATGGTTAGCAAGGTCTAACTGAAGCTTGCATAAGAGCAACCTCCAGAGTAGCTTCTTGGCTCTATTTGAACTCTCTCTGCCACCAATACTTTATTAATTGCACTTCTTTTCCCCCTTTTGGACAGGATGGAATTGTTGATCCCATTGGTGCCAGGGCTGGATTCACCCCTGGGAATCATCTCCCACATCGCCAGGGAGACTTTCACCCCTGGATATCATGTCCCACATAGGGGGAAGGGCAATGATTTCACTTACAGAGTTGGGCTTAGAAAGAGTGAGGTCACATCTGAGCAACAACAGAGGTCCTCTAGAAGTAACTCTTAGGCATACCTATAGTGCGCTAAGCTTCTCTGCTACCTACATATGCTTCACTAACAGTAAGCTTCATGATCAAGGGCATAGCCTATTGATTTGGGTGTCCCTAAAGTTTGACGCAGTATCAGGGTATTTCCTGATGGTAAAGTTTAATAATTCCATATTTTTTCTCCCATCCCTCAAGGTGTTTTGCAATTACTTTTTGATTATCTGCTTAATATGCTCTAGGATGTATCCAGGCATTACATTAGCTATACAGGATTAAAGGCCCTCATTCTTATTCTGGGCTCCCTGTGTTTCAATTGCTCAAATGAACTACACAGATAGGTTGAGTTAGATTATGTACTACAGAAAGTTTTGGTTCCAGACAAAATAAACCTTTCTTCTTTTGGTCTCCAAGAGTATATGTGGTTCTAAAATATAGACGTTGTCTTCCTTACCCCTGTGCTCTGAATAACTTTAACCCCAACCTGATTGGCTTCATTCTTACCCCTAAATATCAGGAGATATATATATAAATCCAGAAATAATAATCACCCCTCTGGACTAACTGTATCTGCTATAAAAGCTTACAATCTAGGCCCTGTTTTCTCATAAGCAGTTTCTAAAGGAGACCATACCATTGTTGTTCTTTTGTCTCTGCCTTATTTTGCCTCACCAAATATCCTACAGGTTCAATCACATCATTGCTTGCCTTATGACTTTGTTCCTTTTTTGTAGCAGCACAACATTTGTTTATAACTATCATTCGTCAATCTACTTCTCAGTTTCTCAGTCAGTGCATGCTTCAGCTACCTACAGTAATCAGGGATCATGTATAATGCCCAAAGTCTACAGTCTATCAACAATTGGACTCTTAATTTTATATAATTTCATTGTTCCCAAGAGAAAGAAAGCCAATAAACACACCCTCGCCAAATAGAAAATCTAAACCTCCCCTTAACTCTCATCCCTCCCCCCATTATTTACCTCTGCTGTTGTTGTGGTAGTGCTGATGTTTTCCTTTGAAATATAGCCCATAGACTGCAATAGCAGTTTCCCCCTTTACCCTGGTCTTAAACACTCTCTGTACATGAATCATACCTTTGAAGTAGTTCTTGCAAGAACTAATTTATATTTCTAGTGTTAATCAGTGGGACACGTAGGTACAACCCCTTTCAATCTTGTTCATCTTCAATATGGTAGTATTATTTATAGACCCACGAGGGAACCATCTTTACTTCAATCTATTGTCTTGCATTGGAGTTCGACCTCATTAGCTAACCGTTCGCCCCTCTCTAGCTTCTGTGTATCCCTAAGTCCCTATATTCTATATTATAAGCCTCTGATTTTACCTTTACCATGGTCATAAAAGTGGAATCATACAGTATCTATCCTTTTGTGTCTAGCTTATTTCACTCAGCACTATGTTCTCAAGGCTCATCCATCTTGTCATGTGCTTCAGCATGTCATTTCTTCTTACTGCTGCGTAATATTCCATTGTATGCATATACCACATTTTGTTAATCCACTCATCTGTTGATGGTAGTGAATACTTTTTACACTAACACCTAACAAGGATTGTACAGGAAAGGAAAATTATAGACCAGCTTCACTCATATGAATGAGTAGATATAAAAATCCTGAACAAAATATTGGCAGACTAAATCCAGCAATAAATAAAAAGGCTAACACGTTATAAAGACATCGAGTTTATTTCTAGGAATGCAAAGTTAGTAGTTTAACCTTAGAAAATCAAGTTAATCTACTACATTAATAAATTAGAGGAGAATTTCTTTATCATTTCAATACAACCAGAAAATTGTTTTGATAAAATTTAATATCCATGAATTTATCCATAAAGACTTTAGCAAGTTAGGAATAGAAGGAAATGCCCTTAACCTAACAGAGTTTGTCAGCTAAAACCTCTAGAAAATATCATAATTAATAGTTAAATACTGAAAACAATCCCTTTAAGATCAGTACCTAGGAACCCAATATAGGGTTCCTAATAATGCCACTTCTATTAAAAATTTTTCTAAATATTCTATTCATTGCAATAAGACAAGAGAAAGGAATAAAAGGCCTAAGACTTGTAAAGAAAATGAAACTGTCCTTATTCAAATTGATATGAATGTGTGAATTTAAAATGCAAAAATATCTACATATGCATTACTAGAATCAATAAGGCAGTTTAACAAGGTGGCTGGATACAAATCAATAGATAAAAATTAATTGCATGTTTATACAAGTATAAGTAGTTTAGAAATGAAATGAGAAAGGTATCATTTATAATAGCTTCAAAAATATAAAGTCATAGGAATAAATCCAACAAAAGTCAGTTAATACCTTTCTGGAGAGTACTATAACACTGTAACTGAAAGACATTGAAGAAGATCTAAGTAAAGGGGGAGATACAGCATTTTTATGGACTGGACTTGATATTATAAAGATGTCAAGTCTTCTACAGTTGTATTGTGCAGCTGTGCTAAACAATACAGTAGTTACTAGCCACATATAGCTATTTGAATTTAAATTAATTAAAGTTAAAAATTAACTTCTTTAGTCAAATAGCCACATGTGGCTAGCACCAACCATATTAGTGCAGATATAGAACATTTCCATAATCATGGAAAGTTCTATAATATAGAGCTGATCTGGAAGGTTACAGTCAAATTTCCAACAGTTTTTTTAAACATGGCAAACTATCTCTAAAAGTTGTTTTTAGAGATGCAGAGAACCAAGAATAGCCAAGATACTCTTAAAATAAAATGGAAGACTTTGTCCTCCATATTTTAAGACTTCTTATAAAGATATGGCAAAACAGGGTGATATTAGGCCAGAGATAGACAGCTATTCCAATGGAACAGAAAAGAGTCCCAAAACAGACCCAAGCATATATGGATCTTTATTTAAGGGGTGGCGTGTAGGATTAATGAGGAAAGGATGGACTTTTCAATTAATGATATCTGAATGATTGGTTGTGTATATAGAAAAAATAAATCAGGCCTTTACTTCGCACCAAAAGCAATTCCCAATGGATCACAGACCTAAATGTAAAAATCAAAACTATGAACCTTTTAGAAGATAATATGTCTAAGATCTTAGGGTAGGGAAATATTTTTTAATAAGACTCAAAAGGCACTAACCAAAAAGGAAGGTTTTCATAATTTTGATTACATTAAAGTTAACAACTTCCATTCATCAAAAAATACCATTAAAACAAAAACAAGCTACAAAGTGGGAGAAAATATTTGCAACACTTTCAACTGACAAAGGCCCATATCCAGAGTATATAATAACCTTCTATGAATCAATTTTATAAAGAGACACAACCCAATATAAAAATGGGTGAAACGTTTCACAAAAGAGAAAATCTAAATGGCTAACATACATATGAAAAGCATGTATGTCAGTCTCATAAGTAATCAGGAAATGTAAATCAGTACTATTATTATTAGTTTGCAAGCTTCCAGAATGCTTCTCCGAGGCTGGCTTTCATTTCTTGGCTTCCCATGGCTCTCTCCAAGTTCTGACTTGTTTAACATCTTATGAAGACATTGACTGAGCTCCAAGCATCTCCAAACATCAATGTCTCTGTTCTCCAAGTGTAGGCATCTGTGTCAGCTCTGCTCTGAAGTTTCTGTCGGCTGTTTTCTGAGGTTTCTCCAAAATGTTTCCCCCTTTAAAAACTCTAGTAAACTAATCAAAACCCACCTGGAATGGGTGAAGTCCCATCTCCATTTAATCTAAAGGTCACACCCACAATTGGATGTGCCACATCTCCATGGACATAAACTAATCAAAAGTTTCCAACCTGCAGTATTGGATCAGGATTAAAAGAAAGGGCTGCTCCCACAAGATAGTATCAGGATTAAAACATTGCTTTTCTGGGGTGCATAATACTTTCAAGCTAGCACAATTACTTACATACCAAATTGGCAAAAATCACAAAGTCTGACATTATTACTGGTAATAGATATATTACCAATTATTAGCAAGAATGGGGGAGCAATATGTATTCTTACACTGTTGGCAAAAATGTAAATTGGTACATCCACTTCAGAAATCAGCTGACTTTATCTATTAAACTGGAAGATTCCCATGCCCTGCAATTTAACAATTCCATTGTTAAGTCTGCACAGAGGCATTATTAATAATGCCAATAGAGGCATTATTCTTATTAACCCAAATCTGGAACAACTCAGGTCCATAAACAGTGGAATGGATAAGTGTATTAGGGTAGATAGGTATTGGCATCTAAGGGGTTTCTAGGATGCTGACAACGTTCTATTCTTTGGCCAGCATGTTTACATGAGTCTTACCTTTAAACATTCTATACTCTTCAGTATGTGTGATAGATCTCACAATGGGCTACAGAATACAAAATGGGTTACAGGAAATTTTATGTTCAATGATAAGTTTTAAATCTCTAGGGTATAGAGACTTTTTTAGGAATATATAAGTAAGTAACACTAACTCTAGAAGAAAACTGGAGGCAACCAATTACCAAGGAAGAGATGCATTTTTTAAAAAGTAAAAAAAAAACTCTAAAAATTTGCCTGGACTCCATAGACAAGTGCTTTCAGACTTTCAAGGAACAAATAATCCTCATGGTATACAAACAATCTAAGGGCATAAATAGTGGCAGAAAGTCTCCATTTATTTCATATAGCTAGCAAAACTCTAAAAAATCCCAATACAGGAGAAATAGACCTCATAAATATAGATGCCAAATCTTCTAATTTAAAACAATACATTTCATTCAATAGAAAATTAAAAGAATAAAACATATAGACAATTAGGGTACATTTCAGGGGAGTAAGAATATTTTACAATTTGAAAATGTGTTACTATAGTATTTCTCTTCATATCTAGAACTGAAATAAAATGTCTGTTTTAGTGTGGCTCTGGGAAGACCTCAGAAGTGATCTTTCTTGGAGCTTGTAGCCTTCATTCTACATCTGGAAATGTGCTCACATCTTCTCAGACCTGCTGCAGCCAGCCCTGCTACTGCCCTCCCCAAGCTGTAATGGGGATCCTAATTTGGCAGACTGTGCCTGCCACAGATGGTGTTAGGGACTGAATAGCCAACTCTATGACACATGTTGCCTTCACTTATAAAGCAATAGAGCTCTGTGTATGAAAACATGTTTCCAGGTAAAGTTTTAGAATGAGGATTTCAGGATGCTTTGAGTTATACCTCCTCATTAAAGTTAAGGCTATAGCAATATGAGGAGCCCTACCTGAGGGGATCTTGAACTCCTTATAAAGCCATACATGCAAGGACATTTTGTGAAAGCCTTGTATGAGTCATTCATTGCCTGCCCCACTCCAGCCCCTGGCTGGAGGCCCATGACTTGACTAATCTCTGTGAGGACCTACACTTCAGAATTTTGCCACCACTGTTACTGAGGTCCTTTGTTAAGCGCTTTCCCACTTACTAGACCTTCATTAGAAATAGCAGTTAAATAAACCAGGGAAATATTATTAGAGGAGACTTACACCATAAATAAGACTATAAGTGAGCCCATCCTTGGACCTTTTTTCCAACCAATAGGTATGTTTCCTCTTTAAGCCTGAGTCTGAGGTTTTTCAAGAGTACATCAAACTAGTTTATTGTAGGGGCTCAACAGACCTCTACCACTCTGGAGGTGCCCCAGTACAATTTATAAAGAAAATAAATGGTTAGTTTCACCTTTATTAGGGTTATCTTAGTTTCAAATTCATCAGCATCCTTAACTGCTACCAACCTCCCCTGATGTCTCGGGCAAACTCTGTGATATATGAATCTTTGTGAAATTATATTCAAGGGTTCTTATGGCTTCATCCATATCTCAAAAGGTGAAGAGTGAAAAATGGTATTCCAGAGAAGCTTTATGCCACATCCCAGCCAATTCTAGCACTTGAAAGAGAACATCGTGCAAAATAACTGGACTGATACTTGGATGACATTCATGATATTCTCCCACAATTTAACAGCAGTCCAAGGATTGGTAAAAGACACATATTGACTAGCACCTGATAGTGCTGAGAGCATATGGGAGGAAGAACTCTTCTCAATACCAAAGATGGAAATGCATGGTGGAGATAGGGGGTGCTGTGACACAGGGCCCGTCAGACTGACTTCTGTCTGCAATTGACTCTCTCCATGCCATTCTTTTCTGTCTCTGCCCTGTGCAATCTATCAAGACCCTGCCATCCAACTTCAGCTGCAGGAGTCTGCTCCATGTCACACAAGATACCACAACCAGTTCCAGAATTGGTCCTCCAAAAGGAGTATGACTTTGAAGAATAGTACTGGGGACCCATCTCCCACGGTGTTCCAGTAGGTAAATTTAGGAAACCCCCAGCCTTTTCCCCCAGTTTAGGGGGACCTGGGGATGATGGATCCTCAATAACTCCATTACCACCCATAGTCTCCCCACAAGCACCCATTAAAAGACTATTCCTACTGTCTCCTGTTTTTCTTGCTTTTGATCCATTACAATAGGATAACATTTAGGATCATCCTCACTTCTTTTTTTTTTCTTTATTAGAGAAGTTGTGGGTTTACAGAACAATCATGAATAAAATACAGGATTCCCATATAACACCTTATTATTAATACCTTGCATTTGGGTAGAACATTTATTACAATTGACTATATCACATTTTTATAATTGCACTATTTACTCTAGTCCATGGTGTACCTTAGGATTCATTATTCATGTAGTATAGTTCCATGGATTTTTAAAAATTTTTTATTCTGTTACCATATGTACAATCTAATGTTTCCCCCTCATTAATCACATTCAGATATATATTTCAGTGCAACATTATGTTCACAATGTTATGTTACCATCATCATCATCCACCAGCCAAACATTTCTATCATTCCAAATAGGAACCCTGAACATTAAGCATTAACTTCCCTTTCCTTCTCCCTACCCCAAAGTGCCTCATGGAGGGGATCAGGCAGGCTGCCAAGGTCTTCTTCCATGGGTCCCCAAAGCTGTGCTTTCTTGGCCTGCCTAGCAAATGCAGATCTTCAACTGCCTGTCCCATGCAGCTCTGAGGAAGTAAAACATCTTTAAGTCTCCACCATGGCCTTTGTCAAGGGTGGGTAGAAACAATGGCCACTCTCAGAGCCATTATCCCAGTGATCTGATGTTGTTAATAAAAAACTGTGATCAGTGATCAGCTGTGCCCCACCCCTGGTATTGGGGAAGAGGATTTTCATGTCCTGTACTGTCAACAGTGAACTAGTCAAGGCCTGAACCCCACAGCAGCCTGCTATGAGAGTAGGGGTTGGGCACCACTAGCCACCTGCTCAGGGAGAGCAATTTAATATTTTTTACCATAGTTTATCAGCCTCACTCTCTGAGCTTCCTCACTCTCCCTTGGATGCTGTACAGTGTTCTTCTGGCTTCCAGGGTTTCAAAATAGTTGTTTCAGATAGTTCCTGCCTATTTAATAGTTGTTCCAGTGGAAGGACTGGGTCCTGGAACTCTCTACTCTTCCATCTT
>PVIY010034910.1:0-26754 GCA_004026745.1 Myrmecophaga tridactyla
ATGGTGCTGTTTCTCCCATAGCCAGGATCCATGGGTCCAGGAACCAAGGGGTGGAAATGGGTGTGGTACCACTCACTATTACCCCTAGTGATCCACTAGGAAAATTTTTGCTTCCTGTCCCTGCTACCCTGAGTTCTGCTGGTCTACAGGTTTTAGTTCCAAAACAGGGTGTGCTTCCTCCAGGAGAAACAACAATGATTCCATTGAACTGGAATCTAAGACTGCCACCTGGTCACTTTGTGCTATTTATGCCCCTGAATCAACAAGCCAAGAAGGGGATTACATTATTGGCTGGGGTAATTGACCCTGACTATCAGAAGGAATTAGGACTGGAACTACATAATGGAGGTAAAGAAGAGTTTTCTTGATATATAGGAGATCCCCTAGGGCGTCTTTTAGTACTGCCATGCCCTGTGATTAAAATCAATGGAAAACTGCAACAACGCAATCCAGGCAGGACTACTAATGGCTCTGAAACTTCAGGAATGAAGGTTTCAGTCACCCACCAGGCAAAGAACCACGGCCAGCTGAAGTGCTTGCTGAGGGTAAAGGGAACATAGAATGGGTAGTGGAAGAAGATAGTGATAATTATGAACTTCGACCACGTGATCAGTTACAGAAACGAGGACTGTAATGCTGCTTTATTTATGTTATACTATTTAAGTTGTAAGATATCAAATTTAAGAATGAATGTTGCCCAAGGATTTGCACTCTATTCTGGAGAGATTTAATGTGTTTCCAGTATATGCAGGACAATTGAGTATTGCCAGGTAAAAGGAAAAAATGTGTGCTTTATTGTTTTCATTTGGAAATTAAGTATGGTTTAAGGTGATATATATATGGCTGCCAAGTTGACAAGGGGTAGACTGTCATGGATGGGGACATATGTCAATTTAGCCAAGTTGTGGTACCTGTTTATCTGATTGGGCAAGTGCTGGCCTGTGTGTTGCAATGAGGACATTTCATAGGATTAGATCATGATCACATCAGCTGCATCCACAGCTGATTCCATTTGTAATTGACCAAAGGGGAGTGTCTTCTACAATGAGTGATGCTTAATCTAATCATGGGTAGCCTTTTAAGGAGGCCTCAGAGGAGACAGGTCCCATTCCTGCTTCGGCTGGTGAGCCTCTCCTGTGGAGTTCATCCAGACCATCCATCGGAGTCGTCGGCTTCAGAGCCTGCCCTGTGAATTTTGGACTCTGTGTTCCTGCAGTCATGTGAGATACTTTATAAATTTTATATTTGCAAGTGTTCCCTGCTCATTCTGTTTCTCTAGAGAACCGTAACTAATATACCAGGGCATCTCATGGGCATCCAGCAGCATTCCTTTGGAATATATAATGGGACTTAAAAATGATCTTTCAGCCTTGTGCTGGTTTGAAATGATATATGTACTCTAGAAAAGCCATGTTTTAATCCTGATCCCATTTTGTAAAGGCAGCTGTTTCTTCTAATCCCTATTCAGTATTGTGTACCTGAAACTGTAATTAGATCATCTCCCCGGAGGTGTGATTTAATCAAGAGTGCTTGTTAAGCTGGAATAGCTGGAGGCGTGTCTCCACCCATTTGGATGGGTCTTGATTATTTTCTCGAGTCCTATAAAAGAGGAAACATTTTGGAGAGAGAAAGAGATTTCTGAGAGAGAGAGAGAATAACATAGCCATGAGAAGCAGAAAGTCTATCAGCCAGTGACCTTTGGAGATGAAGAACGAAAACACCTTCTGGAGAGCTTCATGAAACAGGAACCCAGGAGAAGAAGCTAGCAGATGATGCTGTGTTTGCCATGTGCCTTTCCAGATGAGAGAGGAACCCTGACGGTGTTCACCATGTGCCTTTCCAGATGAGAGAGGAACTCCGTGTCTGCCATGTGCCCTTCCACCTTGAGAGAGAAAACCTGAACTTCCTTGGCCTTCTTGAATCAAGGTATCTTTCCATGGATGCCTTAGATTGGATACTTCTTTATACTTGCTTTAACTGGGATGTTTTATCAGCCTTAGAACTGTAAACTAGCAGCTTATTAAATTCCCTTTTAAAAGCCATTCCGTTTCTGGTATGTTGCATTCCTGCAGCTAGCAAACTAGAACAAGCCAGGAGGTCATTTGTATTCAAACTGGTTGTATAGTTTAAATTCCTAGAGGTGCTTCAGTAGCTTCTGTTTGCACGGAAGAAAAGATCAAGATGTCTTCTCCAAAGGTAACAAGAAAGGCAAGAAGAAATCTGCCTCAAGAGGGACAGCTTGGGGTGTGAGAAAGAACATAAAACCTGGAGATAAACATCTGGATTTTAATCCAAGTTCCATCATTTATTCTGTGTGACCTTCATTGAGTCATGAGGCTTCTCATTCTTCCAGTTTTCTGTGCACCCCCTCATAACAAAGAATTATCCAGTGCAAAATGTCAATAGAGTTTGAGAAACCCTGACCTAGACGAAATTTCAGAATTCTTAAAAATCCAGCTTCATTTTCCCCTTGCAGTCATTCAAGTATTCTAGTGTTTTATTGAGGAGATAATAATCTTTGTGGGGTTAGAGCTATATATAATATGTTTTTATGTTAGTCTCTAATTCCAGCCCTAACAAAAGCTTATGTGTCTAAATGAGATTAGGGTTCTGAATAGTGTTTCTAACTGTAATCCGAAATCTAATCCTTTCTGAGGATTACAATTAGGAAATCCGTATATGTAGCCAAGAGTTTAAGATAGTCTCTGGACTGCTCTTGTCAGGGACAATGTCCATGGATGAATGCCCTGGCTGAGTCCTTCAGGATGCAGAGGTAGAGCAAATCAATGAGAACATCTACTCAATCTGATGTTGGGATTTTAAGTGCACATTCAGGGAGTTGATGATTGTCCAGGATTCCTAGACGGAGATATTTGTAATGCCCAGGAAGAGTGCTATCAAGGATAATTGGATCTTGAATGACAGTCCTGGGGCCAAAGAGAGACATTTAGATAGCACCGGTGTTGAGGTGAATGAATTAAGCAAGTGGTTCATCTAAAAAGTTGTCCATAACTGCATTGAAATATATGTATATGTAAATCTGCTTTTTCAAAACATGGGATTCCCAAAGCTTAGCCACCTGTGAGTCACTTGAGCCAGTAAATATGTAAGTATCCAATGATTACAGAAAGCTAAGCATGTTATTTCTTAAATGTTATCACTCATAGATAAGTAGTGACTGTTTATATGAATTGTATATTTATGAGAACTTTTTTTTACATCATATCCTAAAAGTAAACCTTCAAATTTCTATTTAGTTCAATGTTAAATATTTCTCAGTTTTTTTGAAGTTCATGCTTTGTTTTTTTCTGAATATTTACTCAATTGAAGAGTTTTAAACATTTGGAGAGAATTATTTAAAGGTTCAAAATTTTTAAGAAGTATACAAAGTAGATGTGTAAGAAATCTGAGAAATGGCATAAAAATGCTAATAGAGCAGAGATAAAATATGTCAAAGACCAGTATGAAAACAATAGCAAGCAAAGAAATAACATGGAAGAAAGAGAACAATTGGAAGTGTAAAGAAACATTAAATATCCAGACAGATAAAGCAGTTTCTGTATGCAAACAGTTAATAATCCATGTGGAGCATGTGAAATAGGAAGCCTGGTTTCCAGCTGTTGGCCTTCAGTACAAGTTAATGGGGGTGAGAGTTAAACATCAAATAAATACACTAATTGCTGTCATGATGGTATAGCAGAGCCTGTTGCACACACACCCCCAAATCTGTTTTTTCCCTCCTCTATAATAATAAACTCATGACTTTTAGGCAGACACATGGTTGCCTAGCAGAATATTTCCAAATTCTTACAGCCAAGAGACCTATGCAGTTGTGGCCAGTGGGATGTGTGTAGAAGTGATGGGTACAATTTTCAGAGTGTGCTCTTAAAGGGAAGAGGGAGGTCCTGCTTCCCACTGGTGGGAATGTGGATATGGTGTTCAGCCATGTTGTATCATGAGGACATGAGCGGTGTCTTACAGACTGTGGAGCAACAAGTTGGAAACATCTCTGTGTCCCTACCATTAGGACAGTTCTTGACTGCTTAGGCATTAACCTACAGAGAACATGATCCAGGGTAGATGATCAGAAAAGATGGCACTATCAAGTATTGGCAAAGATGTGGGGAACCTGGAGCTCTCAGATATGCTGGTAGGAATGTAGAATGAAACAGCCAATTTGGCAGTTCTTTAAAAAGTTAAACATATACTTAACTGCATGACCTAGCAATTCCACCCACAATAAATGAAAACATATGTTCATACAAAAACTTTTGTATGACTGTATATAGCAGCATTAGTCATAATTGCCCAAACATGGAAATAACCATGTTTGGCAAATATATAATAACCCAAATAACCAACAATTGGCAAATGGATAAACACATTGTGGTACATCCATTAAATAGGATACTGCTCAAAAATAAGAATGAGCAAACCTATGACACATGCAATATTGATGAACTTAAAAACATGGTAAGTGAAAGAAGCCAGCTATATAAGACTATGTTTGTATGAGTACATTTATATTACATTTATATTACATTTCTATAGAGATAGAAAGCAGATTGGCATTTGCCTGGGGTGGGGGATAAGAACAGGGATTGACTACAAATGGGCACAAGGGAATTTTGCAGAGTGATTGACATGTTCTAAGACTGGATTGCAGTAATAGTTGCACAAATGTACAAATTTACAAAGTTTCATCAAACTCTACACTTAAAATGGGTAAATTTTATGGCATGTGAATTATACCTCAGTAAAGAAAAGTAAATATGAGCTGCAGGTACTAAGATGAAATCTCCACCAGCTTTTAGTCATGGGAACCTCTATTTTGCTTTCTCATGGAACTCCTGCTGCATCAGAGAAAAGCAAGATTGTGAAATATTATGACTAAATTAAAGACATAGTTAATATTTGCAGAATAGCGTTGAAATCTCCCAAACCAGCATATGCTATGCTGCCTAAAAAAGTGTAAGGAAAATTTTCTTGACTTACATGATATGATAACTATGTAACCCCATTCTTTGTTTTAGAATAATTTAAGGCTTAAGTCATGTCTTGATGAAGATTGTGGTTATTAGTTTTCAAAAATGGCCTGCCAGTGAACCCTTCATAGCCCTTCTTGAATCTAGTCTAGCTCCATTACTTACTTGTTTTGTGTGTGTGTGTGTGTGTGGGGGGGGGATCTGGGAACCGAACCCAGGTCTCCCGCATGGAAGGCAAGCATTCTACCACTTTGTAAATTTGTACATTTGTGCAACTATTACTGCAATCTAGTCTTAGAACATGTCAATCACTCTGCAGAATTCCCTTGTGCCCATTTGTAGTCAATCCCTGTTCTTATCCCCCACCCCAGCCAAATGCACCCCTTCCATGACTTGCTTTTGAACAATGAAATACTTCAGACTTATGAGGCTGGACATTAGAAGTGTTGTAGTGTTTGCTTTGGGCTGTTGAACTTATACAGTAGGAGAAGCCAGACACCATATAAGAAACTGCCCATGCTGACATGGAAAGAGAGAGGACTGAAGAAGACATTTTGGATGTCCAGCCCAGTTAAAACTTGAGTTGACTCTCGTCCCAGCTGACATCTGACTACAACCACAACAAGAACTACCCACTAAGCCCAGTTAACCATGGAGTTGGGTTTTAAGCCACAGTGTCTTGGGGTAATTTGTTACACAGCAATAGAAAACGAAAGTGAGACTAAGGTAAGGAAAGACTATAGAAGTTTTATTTTGAGCTCTCCAGTTTAAAATGTAACACATTTAGTAGTCGGATTAAGGGACTTTAATAGAGTCATCATAATTACCACTTTTTCTTTGAATCTTTATTTAACAAACTTTTTTAACAATCACTTTCAGAGATTGCAGACAGAGTGGAATTGTAACAAAGGTGTTTCAGGTAGACTATGAACCACCAACTATGGTCTCTTCTGAAGAAAATGTTGAAAATGTTCTCAAAGATTCTTCAAAGCAGGCAAGTAATAAACCTATAATTCATCTAGATGGTCACCACATTCTTGGTCCCCTCCTTTTTCAGTGGTCACATCTTCTCTTTCATTTCACCCTTCCTGCTCACGGTCAGGCCCTTACAATTGAAGTCACCCTCATCTGTTGCAAAGTATATTTCCTGAATTCCCTGCATTTGGTTAGCCCTGCCTCCATCCTGAAAAGTAGAATTCCTACCCCACATCACTGCCCATACTCAGTTTGTCTTGTATGACTTTCCCTTACCTACTAAAGAAAGCAGAAACTTTTAGCCTAGTATCTTAGGTAATCAGTTTCTGTCCTCAACTGGCCTTTCTTGCTTTGTCTACAACTTCTTTACATAATCTGCAGCCAAACTCAACTGGGTTGTGTGTGCCCTATCATTGGTCTCCTGGCACCTGGGCTTTCTCCTTTTATAAAATGCTTTGAATTTATAATTATTTTGCTCCTTGTCTGTTTTCCCATCCACTGAAAACTCCAGGATTGCAGAGAATATATCTGTCTTTTTCATTGCCTTGCACGGGGGCTGGCAGAAGAAGGTAGTGAATGTATACTTGTTGAATAGATCATGAGAACTGGTAGAAGTGCTCAGAGGGTATAGCTTTCTATTACGTTGAAATCTTCCTGCACAAATGGCTGTAAAGCCTCACCTCTTTAGAGAACTAGACCTATCTAAGAAAGAAGCTTGAAAATTGTCCCTGGGGTGCGAACATCAATGAGATAGATCCAAGGAGCAGAACAAAAGAAGGGGCTTCTCCATGAAGAGGCAACTAACCAAGAGATCATAGTTATGGGGGTCTCACTGCGGGGAACAGAGAAGGCTGTTGGGAAGGCCCATTGAGTCCAAACGATAGAACTGAGGCCAGGGAGAGAAGGCTATGGGACCAAAGCAGTGGGTACAGGCATGATGTGAGACTCAAGTTGAGCCCACTTGTATCAGCAGGTGCTCAGTCTTGAATCAGGTGTAAGGGACTAAGTCTGTGGAGAAGAAAGTCCAGAAAGAAGGCCATTTAAGGCGTAGTGTGGGAAGGTAGCCTACATAAAGCCCATCTTGGTCTGACCGGACTCTTACCTTTATCCTTTGGGTCTGGTGGCACCTCCATTATTTCTTAGGCCCTCAGAACTCCAACATCCTGCCTTCCTGTACTACTGCCTCCTCCTGTCCTGGCTGCTTAATCTTGTGGGGCCTAATAACCAGGCATCCTGCCAGCAGAGCAGCTCAGATACAAACCTGGGGTTTCTTTAGGAAGGTTAAACAGGTCTCTTTGAAAAAACTACTGTAAACCCTTGCAAGTAACAAATACATGCTATGACACTGTCTCTACCATGTAAATTTTAATTTTCACTTTGTAAATGGGCATAATCAAGTAACTGATAGGCAATCTTTTCATTCCTAGAAACTGAAAAATGGATTTTTGGAATCAAAACTAAGGAAGAAAGAGAAGAAACCTGGTTGGTTCAATGTTCCAATTAGAAAGTTTCCAGGTACGATGTGACAGAACAAAGATAAGGTTTAGAATTCTAAACTCCCCAAAGAGGGTCAGTGCTTATTTTCCTGTGGGAAGAGGTAGTGGAATAAGAAACACTGAAATAGGAAAGTTAAGTATAATTTGAGTTTTAACGCTGTCCTAGTTCAAACAGCTTATGATCATGTGGGATAATCAGGCAGTCCAACCAAGTGAGATTTGCTGATTCACTGCAGCAAGGGAGACCACACATCAGAGGAACCATGGAAATAAACAAAGAAAGAAAAAAAGATAGAGTCAGAGGATTTGGGGGAAGGGTGGAGTTCAGGTGAGATTTAAATCAAAGTAGAGGTTTTTAGGTTTGTTTTATTTTGTATGCTATATGGTGGGGGTCACATTTCATTCTTTTTCCATGTGAGTATCCCGTTATTGCAGTACTGTTTGTTGAATTTGTTTGTTTGTTATGTTTCTTTGTTTTGCATGTTTGTTTTGGGAAGTGCATGGGTTGGGAATCAAACCCAGGTCTCCCACATGGCAGGTGAGAATTCTACCACTGAACTACCCTTGCACCTCCAAAGCAGAGTTTTGATAGGCTCAAAGCAAAACAGGGCTGTGAGTGAATGGGTCAAAATCAGGTCTGGCCTATGAAGGGAACCCAGGGTACCTTGGGAACAACAAAATTAAGATAAACATGGCTTGTTGGGTTCTGAAATCCCTTATCTGAAGTTCTTCATGAAGGATGGAAATTTTAAATAAATAATTAATTAATTGGGGTGTATGGTCAAGATTCAAACTTGGGTCTCCTGAAAGATTGGAAATTAAGGCTACTTTTCTATGTTAAAGTGACCTAAATCCTCCAGAGTGGGTTGTTTTTATTCTTAATGCTATGATTTCAAATGGCAAAGTTTCTGATAATCAGTGATTTTGGAGAATAAGATTTCCTGGTGAGTAAGAAACAGTAGTCACTTAAAGAGGGGGTTCTTAGGACATTTTACTGCACTGTATTCTTTGGAGAAATAATATTTCCTGCTAACCTTTCTCATCTTCATGTGGTATGTTATGGAAGGTAGCAGGGCAGTATTTTACTTTTTCAGTCTGGGCTAATTTTTTTTTCTCTGCTAATTCACTGAGTGGGGACTCTTTATGTAATTGTTACTCTAGGGCATGAGTGTGATGATAGCCGTCACTTGTTAAAAGGTTTCCAATATAAAGAAATATTTGCATGGTTTTATATATATATATATAACTACAGATGTTCACAGAACAATCTTTTTACTATAATTTTAGACCTTGGGATAGGTGAAAGAACTGACTGTAAAACACTGAAAGATCTTCGCTTCTCAGAGAGTCCACTGGAAATCCTAGCTTACCGTGAAGAGTCAGGTTCTAGACCACCTACCCACCAGCCCCAGGTAACTTCTAAGGAAAATCTTTAGGGTACAAATATCTCTCTTATTATTCTATGGGCAGGCCTGGTTGAGAATCACTGATGAGATGGGTCTTGAATATCAATTCATTTTGCAAGAATTTTGGGCTTTATTTTAATTGTAAAAGGAATCCACATGTAGTGCAAGATACAAGCCCATTTACATTTACATTTACATGAAAAAAACATTTAAGTTTTTTCACTTTGGCCACTGCCCAGAAATTAGACTGTAGAGGAGTCATTTACGAGGCTTTTGTATCCTTAGCTTGGGTCAAGATTGTAGCAGCGGTGAGATTAGGAGGTGGTTGGAATCCAGATGTATTTTGAAGTCCAGAGTTGACAGGTTTGATTGAGGGAGAGAATGGATGGGAAAAGGAGGAAAATTTAAGAATGAGTCATGGTTTTGGCCTGAGCATCTGGAGATGGTGGGGCTAGTAACTGAAATGGGGACCACCATGGAAGAGCAGGTATGAAAGGGGCTCATCAGATTTTTAGATATTCAAGTTAAGACTCAGGAGGGAGGTCAGGGCTTGAGATATGCATTTGGGATTATTCAATATATAGATGGCATTAAAGCTTGGGACTGAATGAGATCACCTACCAAGAGTGTAGGAAAAATGAAGAGAAGGTGACAGAAAACAAATCCCTTAATTTAGAAGTTGAAGAGCATAGCCTTAGAAGTAGTATGAACACTAGCAGAATGTGGTACCATAGAAGCCAAGAGATGAAAAGGTTTCAAGGAGAAGGTCCTCTATGTCAAATGTTACTGAGGATTAAAATTAGGGAAGGACAGCGAATTGCCCATTGGATTTGACAAGAGGGAGGTGATTGGTGACCTTAATTAAAATGTATTCTTGCTCCTGTAATACAGGAAAGAAGCCCTCATACTAGTTGCCTACTATTACTATTATAGGGTTTTAATTTCCCACTGTTTATCAAATAGTGTGTGGGAAGATGGAGGAAGCCAGGAAGTCAGGTTGACTTCTGGCATCTAACGGCATCCCAGGAGTCCTTCCTCTCCTCCTATCTGAGCCCCAAGCCGAGTACACCTAGAGTCATAAGACTTGAGGCTTTCCATCCAGCCACAACTGCACATTGTGTATGCAAGATTCCAGGGCTACTCATACTTATCAGAAATGAAGAGCATGGTTCTCAAACCTGGTTACATACCAGAATCACCCAGGAAGAACTTTAAATAAATGTATAGATTCCCAGCCACCCCTTCCTGCGGTCCTCCTAGGTAATTGGATTCCATGGCCCTGAGTTGGGTTCCATAGATGACTTTTGATGATCAGCATGGCCTGAGAATCACTGGCCAGAGTACCAAACTATCTTTACCCCTAGGTCAAATCTTTTTCTTCATTTTCAATCTCTATGACTGATTTAACTCAGCTTGACCTCTTGGCTTCCTCCGTCTTCCAACCACTATCAGACCCCATAAGGCCTGCTTGTAAACCCCGCTAAACAAAAGGACAACCGTCACTACAATAGACAATTGCTCTTTTCCAATCTTCTGGAAAAATATTATCTGGTTTCCAAATGGAAATGAGCACACACAACTGTGGACAGGGCACAGTGGAGCCCAAATAAGAATACTGCTTCGGAGAAAAAAAATATCATTTTGAGAAGTTTTTTTCAATACCGCAGTTTATATAGCAAGCCTCCATGATATGAATTAAAGCCTATTTATAAATTCCAGGCTTTATGGGAGATTTCCTCTACCAAAGATTGAGTGACCCTAACAAGAAATAAAGCAAGATCACAAGTCTGCTCTAGGGCTTCTACAACTATTTGAAGAATGATTAGTATATGACAGAACACAATCATTTTCACAAAAACAGTCTCGCATGACCATAATTATGTGTAATGGATCTGGAAAGAGTTCTTTTCTTTGTGCATGAATATTTGGATTACCTGGAATTGTTGAGGAGTTGCTTCCAAAGAAAGAATAGAGTAAAATAATATATAAAGATTCAAAGATTTGGAATCCCTCACAACTAGAACTATAGGGACAAAGCCAAATTTGGGGTAATTTGGAGTTCAGAAAGCCAGAAAAGGACCACAAAAATTTTTTCTTCCACTTTTTTTTCTTCACCTAAATTCTTCTAAATATTTCAACTTAATACAGTCTGAAGCACGCTTCGGCGACTGAATAGAAACTCAATAGCAGGCTTGATTTGGCCAATGCGCCACCATTCTGCAACCTCTGGTCTAGTCCATGTTGGATTTGACACAAAAGCAACTATGAACTCTGACTTCAGAATAAAGCCTGGAAAATAAAGTCTAGAGTCCTAAGCTCTGCCCACAGGCATTGTAGTAGATGGGAATTTGTCAGATAGGCCTGTGTTCAAATGCCTACTTCCTGTTGATATGACCTCAAGTAGGTGACTCAAACTCTCAGAGCTATAGCATCCTCATCTCAAAACGGAGTTGTTATATGTCAAGCCTCTTGATCTGATATACTGAGAAGGGGACAATATAATTTCTCTGGTATTCATGCCAGAAGGCATGACTGAATCTAATCACAAGCAAATATCAGACAAACCAAATTGAAGGAGACTCTACCAAAACAACTGGTCGGTTACTCTTTGAAAATATCAAGGTCATGAAAGACAAAGAAAGACTGAGGAGATATTCTAGATTAAAGGAGGCAAAAGTGACATGACAATGAAATGCAAAGTGTGATATGGACAGGACCCTGGAAAAGAAAAAATATATATATTTATATATAGGCTAAAGAACATTGGCACAATTGACAAAATCTGAATAAGATCTGTGGACTTGATAATAGGATTGTATTATTGTCAACAGTCTTGATTTTGGTAATTGTGTTGTTGTTGTTTAAGAGAACGTCCTTGCTCTTGGGAAGTGTGTGGGATTATTTAGGAGTAAAGGAACATCATAACTGTAGCTTACTCTCATATGATTCAGAGAGAGCAAATGATAAAGTAAATGGGGCAAAATATAAATGTAAACAACTGGCCAAACTGGTATCATTTGTCTGCCCTTGCACCTTTCCTGTAAGTTTGAAATTACATGAAAACAAAACATTACAAAAATAAAACAATATGGGGATAAGATTATCCACCTCACTGGGTCATTGTGAAATGTCAAAAAGATAATGGCTACAAAATGCCTGCATAATTTACTCCTATTAGACCCTCCATAAACATTAGCTTATCCCCCTTCACATTCTTCCTGCAATTTTCCTTTCCCATCTCGGTCTTCCACCACTCTGACCTCTGGACCACATCAAAGCACTTGCAAGTCCCAGCATACTGTGTACTTCCCTGTCACCCTGCCTTTGCAAGGGTGTTTTCTCTCCTTGGTTCCCCCTTTCCCTTCTGTCCACTTGACAAACTTCTCTTTACTCTTCAAAGCCCAGCTCAGATGTTACACCCTCTTGGAAAGCCCCCAAGCAAGTGATTGTGATTATTTGCCCCCCTCTAGGTTTCCATGAGACTCAACACAAATTTGTCACAACACTTATGCATTGTATTTCACTTATTTTATATGTACAAGAGTCAGCTCCTTGAAGGCAGAGACCATGTAATATTTATCATTGTCCTCATCCCTGCATCAAGCACAGTGCCTGGAACGAAGAGGATGCTCAAATACAGGTTTGTTGAAGTGAGTTAAAGGTTTCTGGACAACAGTAGACAACTGCTGCATATTTTCTTATGAGCGACTCCTTTTGAATTACCCAGAGATATAATCTTTGAGAGCTAACTTAGGTTTTTAAAAATCCTGTCTTTATCTGTGGTAAAATCAGGTATCTTATTTATTTAAGTTTTGTATTTAATGAAATATATATATACATATATAATTATGAATATTGCTAAGTAATTTTTATAAATGTTGGGTACTGGATTAATAGTTATTTATAACTTTCCTTATCATTTTTTTAAAGATGGACACTAGATATAAGAGAAAACACTAAAATGAATTTTAATGGAATTTGAGTTTCCATGGCCTTTACCGTATTATATTGATTTCACTTGAATCTTTTTTTTTTTTCCAAATTTCAGTTCCCTAGTTTTGCTCACATAGCCAGCCACAAAAGTTTAACCAGTACTGAGATTACAAGAATTCAAAGGGAGACAGACTTTCTCAAGTAAGTATTGCATTGCCTTTGTTCTTTCTAAAAACCTCTTGAGACACATGGACAAAGATAATGTAAGGATAGAAAATAACAATGATGTTTACCATCCTCCCAAATTTTTCTTTATTAATTTTTTACAGCTTTTTAAGGTATAATTGACAGATAGCAAACTGCATATATTTAAAAAGTACAATTGATATATATATAAAACACAAAACTTTCCCCACAATCAAGAAAATGAACAAATCCATCACTTCCAAACGTTTCCTTGCACCATTTTTTAATCCCTCCCATGCACCCCTCCCATCCCCTACCAACCTGATCTGATTCTTGTCACCATAGCTTAGTTTGCATTTTGATTGTCTATGTAAATGGAATAATACAGTATGTACTCTTTTTTTACCAGGCTTCTTTCCCTCTGCATAATTATTTTGAGATTCATGTTATTACGTATAACAAGTATTTATTTCTTTTATATTCCCAAGTATTATTCCAGTTTATGGATATACTACAATTTGTTTATCCATTCACCTATTGATGGATGAATGTGTCAAAAACGATTACAGATAAAGCTGCTATAAATATTTTTGTTCAAGTTGTTGTATGGGCAGATGCTTTCATTTCTCTTGGGTAAATAACTAGGGGTAGAATGGCTGGGTGATATAATAAGTGTGTGTAACTTTTTAAGAAACTGCCAAACTTTTCCAAAGTAGTTGCATCATTTTAAATTTCTACCAGCTGTATATAATAATTCTGGTTTCTCTAAATCATTGTTAACATTTTTATTTTTATAGTTATTCCTTCTAGTGAGAGTGTGGTAGTATCTTATTATAGTTTTAATTTATATTTTTCTAGTGTCTCATGATGTTGAGCATTCTTTTCATGTACTTATTTACCATCTGTACATTGTCTTTGATGAAGTGTCTGTTTAAACTTTTGCTCATTTAAAGAATAGGATTATGTGTTTTCTTATTATAGAGTCATATGTGTTCTTTGTCAAATATGTGTTTGCAAATATTTTCTTCTGGTCTTTGACTTATCTTTTATTTTCTTAACACTGTGTTTGAAGTGCTAAAGTTTTAAATTTTGATGAAGTCTAATTTATTATTTTGCTTTTATACTTCATGCTTATTTTTATTTCTTATTAAACCACACCTGATAACACTAAGATTTTCCTGTTTTCTTCTAGAAGTTTTTAAGTTTATCTTTTACGTTATAGTCTTTGATCCATTTTTGTATGAGGTAAGGGTTGTAGTTCATATTTTTGCATGTAGCCATCTATTTATTCCAGCACCATTTATCGAAAAATTATTCTTTCTTTGTTGGTTTTGGAATATTTGTCAAAAATAAATTGACAATATTTGCCTATTTTTGGACTGTGTATTCTGTTCCATTGATGTTTGTCTATATTTATTCACTACACACCCTGCCTTGATTACTGTAGCTTTAAAATAAGTCTTGAAATCAAGTATTGTAAATTTGCCAGCCTTGCTTTTCTTTTACAAAGATGTTTTGACTATGATAGAGTCTTTATATTTTCAAATACACTTTTAAGTCAGCTTGCCAATTTCTGCTAAAATTCTTATGGGATTTTGGTTGGGATTGCATTGAATCTATATATCAATTTAGAGAGAATTGACATTTTTAATAACATTGAGTTTTACACTTCATGAAAATGAGATATCTTTCCATTTATTTAGGTCTTGTTTAATTTCGTTCAGCAGTATTTTAAATTTAAGTATACATATTTTATCCTTAAGTAGTTTATGTTTTTTAATTAAATTTTTTTTTTAATTTTTGCAAACTCGTAATTATCTCCCCCTTCCCCTAGTTAATGTGTTTGACGCTATCACAAAGTGTTGCTTTTTGAACTTCAATTTCTTACAATTCATTCCTAGAATTTAAAATGTAATTGATTTTTGTGTAGTGGCCTTGTGTCCTGCAACCTTGGTAACTCACTTATTCTGTTAGCTTTTTTTTTGTTTTGGAATATTTCATAGATTTTCTATGTAGGTTATCAGATCATCTGCATGCCATTTTACTTCTTCCCTGTCCAATCTGGATGTCTTTTATTTCTTTTTCTTGACTTACTATAGTGGCCAGAACCTCAAATACAATTTTGAATGGAAGTAGTGACAGTGAACATCTTTGTCCTGCCTTTTGCCATTAAATATGTTAGCTATAGATTTTTGTTTGTGACCTTTATCAGTTTGAGGAAATGCTCTTCTATTCCTAGTTTCGTGAAGTGGTTTTTTGGTTTGTTTTAAATCAGGAATGGATGTTGGATTTTCTAAAAAGCATTTTCTGCATTTATAGAAATGATCATGTTTTTCTCTTTCTGTTAATATTGTGAATTGTTGTTCCAGTTTGCTAGCTGCTGGAATGCAATACACCAAAAACGGAATGGCTTTTAAAAGGGGAAACTTAATGAGTTGCTAGTATACAGTTCTAAGGCCAAGAAAATGTCCCAATTAAAATAAGTCTATAGAAATGTCCAATCAAAGGCATCCAGTGAAAGATACCTTGATTCCAGAAGGCCAATGAAGTTCAGGGTTTCTCTCTCAAGTGAGAAGGCACATGGTGAACACAGTCAGGGCTCCTCTCTCGGCTGGAAGGGCACATGGCGAATACGGCATCATCTGCTAGCTTTCTGTCCTGGCTTCTGGTTTCATGAAGCTCCCTGGGAGGCGTTTTCCTTCTTCATCTCCAAAGGTCACTGGCTGGTGGACTCTCTGCTTCCTGGTGGTGCTGCAGCATTCTCTGCTCTCTCTGAATCATTCTCCAAAATATTTCCTCTTTTATAGGACTTCAGAAACTAATCAAGACCCACTCAAATGGGTGGAGACATGTCATCCCCTAATCCAGTTTAACAACCATTCTTCACTAAATCACATCATCCAGGGAGATGATCTCATTACAGTTTCAAATATACAGTATTGAATAAGGATTATTCTACCTTTATGAAATGGGATTTATATTAAAACATGGCTTTTCTTAGGGGGCATACTTCCTTTCAAACCAGCACAATTGTAATGATTAGTTTTAAAATGTTAAATCAACATTGCTTTTCTGCATAAATCCCACTTGAAATATTATCCTTTTTATATATTGTTGAATTTGATTTGCTAAAATGTTTAGAATTTTTACATGTATCTGCATGGGGCTATTTGTCAGTAGTTTTCTTCTGGTTTTAGTATTAGGAAAATTCTGGCTTCCTGGAATGAGTTTGGAAGTATTCCTTCTTATTCAATCTTCTGAAAGATTTTGTGTAGATCTGGTATTATTTCTTCTTTACATGTTTTGGTAGAATTCACCAGTAAAGTCATTGGGGTCCAAAAATAATCCCCAGGGCTCACGGAGGGCCAGGAAGTTCATGTTCACGTCGAAGTGGAAAAACTTCAGATGTAAGGGAGCATTTGATAGGATCTCAGAAAGGTGTTATTTCAGTAGTAGGAAAAAATTAGCCCTAGGATAAATGTTACTTTGACTCTGTCTAACAAAGCTTAAAAGCCACCTCAAAACAAAAAAATCACACTATTTCTCAGTAACTTAACTGAACCACAATACAAAACTTAAGAACTCCAAGCTCACAAAATATAAGGAAAACTATACCAAGGCAGACGCGAGCAAACTGCTTAAAAAAAAAAAAAAACAATAATAAAGAGAAAATCTTAAAAAGCAGCCACAGGGTTGTGCGATGGTGGCTCAGTGGCATATTTCTTGCCTGCCATGCCAGAGACCCAGGTTCAATTACTGGTGTCTGCCCATGTAAAAAAAAGCAGCCACAGAGGGGGTGCAAGGGTAGTTACATGGTAAAATTCTTGCCTGCCATGTGGGAGACCTGGGTTTGATTCCCGTTCCATGCACTTCCCCCAAAACAAAACAAACAAGAAAAACTAACTGAACAAAAATTCAACAAATGGTGCAGCAATAATGGGATACTCACATGGAAAAATAATGAAATGAGACCCCTCCATCCAGCACACACACACAAAAAGCAGCCACAGAAAAAAGACACATTATATAAAACAAAGATAAGAATAATAGTGGGGGTTCATTGGGGGGTAGGGGGTAGAATATAGGAGCTCTGTACTTTCTGCATGATTTTTCTATAAGTCTATAACTTCTAAAATATAAATTAAAAAAGAATGCTAGCAGAATCATTAGAAACAGTGAAAGCCAGAATAAAGTGGAGCAATATCTTTAAAGCACGGAAAGAAAAAACCCATCCTAGAATTCTATATCCAGCACATATAAAGACCAAGGAAAGACTTTTTTTTTTTTTTTAACATGGGCAGGCACCAGGAATCGAACCCGGGTCCTCTGACATCGCAGGCAAGCATTCTTGCCTGCTGAGCAACCGTGGCCTGCCCAAGGAAAGACTTTTTGAGACATACAGAAGCTGAAATAACTCATCACCAGTAGATCTGTACTATAAGAACATTTAAAGGAAGACTTTCAGGCAGAAGGAAAACACCAGATAGAAACCTGGTTTACAAAAAGGAAATAAGAACCCCAGAAATGGTTATTATGTGGGTAAAGATAATAGCCTTTTTTTTTTTTTAAAAGATCTCTTTTAAAATAATTGATTGATTAAATAATTGTGGGTTCATAATATATATAGAAGTAAAATTTATGACAACAGTAACACAAATGCTATTTTTACTGGGGTTGAAAGTATACTCTTATAAGTTTCTATCCTATATATAAAGTGGTATAATATTACTTGAGAGTTGATGGTGATAAATTAAGGATATATACTCTAAAACAACAACTAAAAAAAGGTATAGCTAATAAATCAACAAAAGAGATAAGATGGAATCATAAGAATTACCCAGCAAACTTAAAAGAATGCAGGATTAGATGCAAGACATTGTAAATTTTACTTCCTTGGGTCTTAAATACTTTTGTTCTCCCATAACAGTTCTTAAGCTATATTCTGGAATGCAGTCAAGTTACTTGGAAATAGTCTCATTTTTTCAAGGTGGCTCTTAAGCTTTGTTAGATGGGACCAGGGCATCATTTAGTCTAGGGCTAATTTTTCCCTCCTACTGAAATAATTGAATACTTATGCAATGCTCCAGTACATACAGAGTTTTTCCACTTTAGCTAGTGTGAACATGAACTTCCTGGCCCTGTGTGATCCCTGGGGATTATTTCCTCTGCTCATTTTCTGTATATTACTTTTCTGGCCTTGAGTTTCCTTGTACAGACTGATCAGTGCTCGGTTGAAGAATTGAAGATCTTTGAAGCTCCTTCTCTCTATGCAGCTCTCTCTCCTCTGATGTTCTTTCCTGGGAACTCTAGCTGAGTTGGCCTCCTCAGACTCTCAGCTACGAACTCAATCAGAGTTCGTCCTCTCTGTGGTCTACCTTGGAGCCTCTCTCCAGTAACCTGGGGCCATCATATGGCTCACATTGGTTGTTTCCGCTTCCTCACAGTTCATTGACTATTGTCCAATGTCTGAAACGTGTTGCTTCACATATATGTTTTCTGGGTATATTTTTTGTTTGTTGGTTTTGTTGTTTTGGGTATAAAAGTACATCTGATCTCTTTTAATCATCTTACACTTAGGTAGATACCCCTCAAACTGTTCAACAAATTCCTCAAAAATGGTTGCTTCAAGCCACTTTCCCTACTGTTCTTTGTAGGTAGAATGCCATCCCCTCTTCTCCTTCTGGCAAACTGCTTTTAAATCTTTTGTGTCCTGCTTAAATGTCACATCTTTTCTGAAGTTTCTCAATCCTTCCCCTTTCCTTTTAATGTTTGAAGCACATTTTACATGCCTTTGTCTTAATATTTTTTTATGGTGTGTTAAGCATCTTTTCCATGAATTTCCTCCTCCTGAGTCAAGCTCTTCCAGGAGATGTCCCAAGTCTTATTTCACTCTCTATTGTGCTGAGAGCTGACACTTAACTAGATACTGAGGGGGTTGCTAAAAATGGAAAGACGAGTGCAGTGATAGAGCCAGGTGATTCCATAGGCTGCTGAGCAACACTTCATGAGTTTTGGGTATAGAAAGGAGGAGCCTGTTATTGCCCTTGTGAGCCCAGGCAGGAGACGTGCTCAGATCTCAACAATATGGGCTGGTAAGGAAGGATGGGATGGGGTAAGAGTGTGAAATGAGCTCAGTCATCATGGTAATTGTTGGGAGGCTACAATAGAGATGGGTGAGACAGCCTAGCACACAGTATCCAAACATCATAGGACCTAAGGAGCAGCTCATATAGCTGGATCACAGAATCAGGGGCCGAGCCTCCTCAGAGAGCCATGAAAGCAGAAGTGGTTTTCACAACATACTAATTTCAGGAATCCATTCTCTTTGGAGCAATAGAACCCAAATGGGCAGGTAGGAGCTAAATGGTGATGCCCAAGAAAGAGTAACCAATTTGTTAGGCAGGGCACTGGGACTCTAACCAGGTAGGCAGAGACAAAAGCAGGGCTTAAGTGATAGCAAACCTTCACAGTGGCAGGGAAGGAGACCTGTTACTCAGACTTCCATCAGGCAGGAAGATAGAAATGTGCAGTGTAAACATTATTGAAATTCCCAGGGCTTACTTTCAGACACTGAGTCTAATGCAACTGGAAAAGCCAGAGCCCACTAAAAAGTGGGCCAAGGCTGCTGAAAAGCTTCCTGCCCCAGCCAGGACCTGGGATGGGCCCTAGCCTATAGGTGAAGAGAGAGCACCAGGGGTTCCAGTTGTGAGGCTACATTATAATAAAATGATCTAGGGAAACATCTCCTGCCTTAAACTTGTCCCATTGTCTTTGAGACTGGCCTTTTTGTTTTGTTTTTACCAATGTTTGAACACTGTTAGAATTTCACCAGTCTTCTTAATGTGGGCCCTTCGGAACATGGCCAATCAGGAAACTGTTTTGTTGTAGGTGTGCCCACTGCCTTGCCCCCCGCCCATCTGATCCCTTTGCTCGCTTCTGTCAAGAATGCGGCTCTCCAGTCCCGCCCATATTTGGCTGTCGTCTCCCACCCCCTGAAGGAGCTCAGGTGAGCAGCAGAATCCTTACACCTTTCAATAGTTTATCTGATCTTTGCTTTTAGTCTGACACACACTAAGTACAGCGTAAATACTCACTGAAAGAATGACTGGCTGAATAATTTCTTAATATTTTTCTAATTAAGATTGGGAAAATTTGTACTTCAATTCCTGTTTTGTGACCTCACAGGTTCAGAAGGTATTGAAATCACTGGTTTTAATGATGTATCAGTGGATAAATATTTCCTACACATTTGAGATTTCAATTCATAACTTAGGTGCAATAAGGAAATACATTCTAGGAATAAATGTAAAAGAAGTAAAAATTAAAAACCTATAAAAATCCATAAAATATGTCCTTTTTTACAAAGAGGTTGTTTATTTAAGTTATAGATTGATTAGAATATTTAAATTTAAAAGCTTTGGCTGATTAATTAAAGGTAATAATGGATACCAGCTAATCACTGATTCTTTTTTTTTTTTTGCATGGACAGGCACTGGGAACTGACCAATCACTGATTTTATAGAAAGTTAGAAAACATATTTGGATTTTTAAAAATCAAAACCATAAACAGAATGTGTTCATCTTTATATACTTGCTATTTTGTTTTTGTTTTTTTTTTCTGGTATTGGGGTTTACAAAATGAAATAAAAGTGTCTGTGCTGTTGATTAAAAAATGATGGTCTTTAAAGAGATAGACACTAAGAAAACAAATCACGGATAGGATCATGGGGCATGCTGATTTCACTGGGCTAAGGGGATCCCAGGATAGCAGAGGTCAATTGGCAGCACTTAACTGCCAAAGACAAGTGAAGGGTAGCAATGATATATATCCATCAGAATCTGATCATGATGTTTCTGGAAACTAAATAAATGGGCAGCCTAGTTGAGTATTACTTGGTCTAGATAAGAAAACAAATCAGAAATCTGGTTCTAATAGCCAAAAATCTAACTTGAGTTACCACAATGGAGCCATCCCAGTCCATCGCCCAGTTTACAAACCTAAGTCGATTTACAAACTCAGAGTCTTTGATTTTAGGGGAGTCTGGGTCCCCTTTAGGAAGGACCCTGTAGCATTGCAATTACATACCATAAATCCTCCTCCAAGCCACCTGTGGTCTTCACTAGAGTGACTGTGCATTGGGAAAAAGGAAATGCACAAACCTTTGGGGGATTCTCAGACACTGGTTCTGAATGGACACTAATTCTTGGAGGTCCACAACACCACCGTGGTTCACCAGTAAAAGTGGGGGCTTACAGAGGTCAAGTGATATGTAGTCATTCCTCAAGTCTGGCTCACAGTTTTTGCTTCATAGATTTTGAGTCTGTTGTTAGGTTTATATATATTTACAATTGCTGTATCTTTCAGATAGATTGAACCTTCATTAGTACGAAACATCTCTCTATGTCTAGTAATATTTCTTGTCTTAAAGTCCATTTTTTTTCTTGTCTTAAAGCCCCCTTTTATGGTCTTTTTATTTCTTCAATCTTTTATCTCTCTGTTCTTCAGGTTGGACAATTTCTGTTGAACTATCTTCAAGGTCATGGATTCTTTCTTCTGTCATCTCTGATCTGCTGTTGAGTTCCTTCAGTGAATTTTTCATTTTGGTTAACAAAAAATTTTCAACTCCAAAGTTTCTATTTGGTTGTTTTTCTTTTTTAAAAAATATAATTTCATTTCTTTATTGAAATCCTCTATTCATTGTTATTATACTTTCCTGTAATTTTTTCTTTTGTTAATTTTTTTCTTCTTTTAATTTTTAAATATGTTTTCATTTAGTTCTTTGAACATTTTGTAATGGCTGCTCTGAAATCTTTAGACAAAGACCACAACATCTGGAAGCACTCAGAGACTGTTTCTACTGACTACTTTTTTCCATCTGAGTATGGGTCTCATTTTCTTTTCTTTTTTTTTTTTTCATGTCTTATAATTTTTTTCTTGAACACGACATTTTAGGTAATATGGCAATTCCAGAGTCTTCCTGTTGTTTTGTTTGTTTGCTTGCATTAAATCTGTGTGTCTGTCTCTCCTGTATTGTGTGACCACTGATGATATTTTTTCTTATTTTTATTTTTAAGTCTGAGGCTACTCTTGGGTTTACATAGCTTAATGTTCAGCTGAAGATTGGTCAGAAGTTGTTCTCAAACATCTCAAGCAGTAAAGCTTTCACTTTCTGCTAGTGGATTTGTGTGTAGGGTGAGAAGAACATTCAGACCTCAGGCTTTTCTCAAGTTGGTCCCAGGTTTTACTTTATGCTGTTTTTTCTTTTTGCATCTCCATTTGCTGTCTTCATTAGCCAGAGTTTGGGCATGGGTTCACTCTAGTTTCTGCTGTGCATGCAGATAGCCTTTTGTCAAGTGAGGATATGTGGAAAGCATATCAATTCCTTATAGCTGATTTACTTCCTGAAACTCCCTGTTAAATATCTGTCTAGTTTACTGGCCTTCTGATTGTCCCAAATCGGACCACAGTCCCAGGCTAGCAGAGCTGCTGACCTTCACTGTTTGCTTACCACTGAAATATTCTACAGTGCTCCAAATTGAGTGAGTCCTGGCCATCAGTAGCAGCAAAGCTAGTGGTTTTCACAACCTTCCTTGCCCTGGTGGAACTACCCTGATGGCAGAGCTAGAGGAGGATGGGAGGAGTCCCAGGCAAGAACCACACAGACTTGAAGTGTTCTTGTTTGTTGAAGCCCCGTAGTTTTCAGGAAATTTTCAGTTTGTTGGGTGCCTTGGTTGACTTCCAGAGTGCTGAAATGGATGTTTTTGAGTTTTGTTCAACTTCACAGTTGCTTTTTGGGGAAAGGATTTGTCGACCTCCTCACTCTGTCATGCTGTAAGTCAATGGATATTTTCATTTTTTCATATCTCTCTTTTCTATAAAAAACAAACATGGTTTTATACTTAATAGAAATAAAATAGTAAAGGTTATTATTTAAAAAGTTATTTTATGGAAGTAAATTAAACCTTATATTCTAAGATCTTGAAGAGCTTTTGCATCTCAAGTGTTCCTTTGTGCAGATGGGCTTATGTGTAGAGTGCGGAAGCATGGTTCCCATGAGCACGGCCATCTGTGTGGTGTGTGAGGCTCCTCTTGCTCCACAGCTGCAGCCACAGGCCAGCCTCCATTTGAAGGTAATGAAATGTGATCTGTCAAAATATGGATACAATATATAGAAAGCAATGTTTGAATAATTAAATGCCAATTATTCAGCCAGTGGAATTGGCTAGCAATTGATAAGCTAATATGTGTGAACAAAATCCATTCTTTTATTTTTTTTTGAATGCTGTATGGGGGTTGCATTTCATTCTTTTTCCATGTGAGTATCCCTTTATTTTAGCACCATTTATTGAATTTTTTTGTTTGTTTGGTTTTTCATTTGTTTGCTTGTTTGTTTGTTTTGGGAGTGCATGGGCTGGGACTCAAACCTGGGTCTCCTGCATGGCAATTGAGAACTTACCACTGAAATACCCTTGCACCCCTCTACTTATTTTTGAAAAGCCATGCTGGCATAAGAGTTTTAACTTGCCAATAGGCTCTATAATGGTAAGAGGGATATATATAAATGTGTTCCCTGAACAAGGAAGACAAGTTGCACTATTGCTAAATTAGAGGTTTTTTTTTTACTTCATAAAGCTATATATACACTTGAACAGTAGAATTTATATCGACTTATAATCTTATTCCTAAAGTGGCTTCATGCTTCTGTTTTGTTTTGTTTTTTGATGAAGGATCCCTAGTATGTAGGAAAAGAAAGATCAGAATTAGTCACATGGCTGCAAAAGTTAAATATCAAGACATATATTTAAAAAATTTGCTAGACAAGTATCATACCATAAAAATAATTTTAGAACAATTATTGATCATAAAACTGTATCCTTTCTCCATTTTTTTCAATCCACAATTCTTTTCACCTCCCTTTTCACCCCAAGTGAAGGTCACTACAGGATAGAATAAGAGAATTTGAGGGGTACAAAAGCAAGAGCAATGAAGGAAATGCATGGTCTTAACGTACAATGAGAATTCTAACACTTCTAAATTTTGGATTCTGTGAAAGGGAAATGTATTGATGTTTATAAGATTAAAGGCAAGTCTACTTGTTTCTTCCACTGCCAAGCTCCTCTATGCTGTGGAGGTTCCAAAAATATCCCCAGGCTATGTAAATCTTCAGAAAGTCTTGAGATGAGATTTTGAAGAATTAACTTGGCCAAAGTCTGGTAGATGAAAATTTGCTAATCTTTGTTGTTAGAAAATTACTTTCAATCCTAAGAAGTATTAGAAGGCACTGTAGAAAGGTACCATCCAGTTCTGATGGAAGCAAGTCTCTAGAGTTCTTGCATAAGAGAGAGAGAGAGAGAGAGAGATCAACTTCTCGCTCGTTTAAGCCCCTGTTATTTTGGGTGACATATTTGGTTATAATTGGGTTATTTTGGATGACAAGGAGAAGTGACTTATGTGTATGTATTTTGTGGATGTATGTGTGTGAAGATGTTCCAGGCAGATGCACAGACGCCTCAAAACTTTGCGAATAGTTTGGTTTTGCTGAGCCACCAAAAAGCTGGGGGTGCTATAGATTGTGGGAGGTGGCGCCTCCTCTACTTTTCTTAGCAGCACGGTGTTTTCCCTGTGGACCCTGAAGAGGTGAAAGCAGGTATAGGTTTTCAATCAGACTTGATTTTTAGAGACATTTTATCATGATAACAATGAATCCTGGAGGAAAGTGGTTACTTTTTTTTTGGCCACACAGCCAGCACTGCTGCTGCTTTTTACAGGAAAACTGTTTAGAACCAGCTCCCTGGCCCATAAATCTTTGTTCTGGTGACTTTTCCAAGTGTTATGAGGATGACAGGTTTTTAGACAACATCCTCACTCCCTGAACCCCCTCTGAGGTCCAGGGGAATACCCGGGCCAAATGCTCAGGGAAGCCAACCAGCCTGGCTCTGCCCAAGGTGGCAGTGGGGCCCATGGCAGTCCTGGTGCTTTCTCTGTTTCTGTCTCATTCCAAATAGTGCAAAAAGCACCCTCTGTCCTCTTCTGCATAACGAAGACAGGCCCTACGGCTATTTTGGGCATATCCTCTTGTGTGGATTTAAAGGCTGAGAGATTTTACATATATAGATGAGAAGATATAGTAGATGAAGTTTTTCCTTTTGCCTTCTGGCAAAGATGCCTATATTTCAGAATCAGAAGAGATTTTGTATATATTTGTAATGCTGGAAAAAGTAATGCCTACTTACTTCTATCAATTAAAATAATCCAGAGATGTACAAAAAAAGAAGTGTATACTTTCCCCACTCCACCTCCATTTGTAGCCCCTGAAATAACCTATGTAGCAATTTAGCAAGTGCCCTTTTATGTATTTTTCAAGAAGCACAGAAACATACCACATTTATATTTGGTTTGCCTTAGTTTTTAAAACAAAAATGGCATGATGCTGTTCTATTTCTTCGTAACTTATTTGACTTTACAGATGCATCCCATAGTATTTTCTAAGGTTGAAAACTTTAGCCTCTCCCTTTTCACCAGGAGACATTAACTCTGCTTTATAAGAGGAGATCCTTCCACTTTCTTTGGACTTTAACTGCTAACATGAAGTACCTCTCTAAGACTCTAGTCATATCTGGGGTTGCTGGAATCTGTGAGGCTTTGGGCTGGGATCCTCTTGAACTTGTTGCTCTGGAAAAGAGCCGATAATGCCCACAACTGGGGAATACTACCTCTTTGACACTCCAGCTTCCCACACCATGATTTGGGGCTGAGGTCAGCATAACCACAGCCCTGCATCAAGTACAGATTTATCTTGGCATCTTAGAAAATCAGCTTTGAGTTTCAGCTTGCAACAACCTATTAGTTTGTTTCCAGCAGGCTTCCTCATTTCCTGTCCATGAAAGATCATCATTTGGGAAACTATTCTCATCTTCCAATGGTTTTGTAAGGAAAAATTCTATCCCAGTGACTAAGTTGGGTCCACTGTATTCTTTGGAACAATTACAATAGGTAATATTGTACAAATACTGTGAGTGAGATGGCAAATAAGGGTGTATTTTAAAGAAGTCCTTGTCATGAAGGGTTAGTATTCTCTTTGAGGCAGTCTGATGGTGGCCTCAGTCCCAAATCATCCTGTGTGTGGCCTGAGCCTCAGAGCAGATAGACACCCATTAGAGGCTCATAAAATAAATTTAAGAATTACAATAGCATTTTTAAAAAGAAACAAATGGGAAATATCAGAGTGCATCATACAGAGTAGGGGTAAATATTTTCTCATGAAACTTTCATTTCATATGTCCATATATATTCAAATATAGAGAGACATAGAATGGATGAGTGTGTGTGGTGGGTTGTGATATCAAAATGATTTCTAACTGTGGGCCATGATAAGGCTGGCGGGAACCAGGCATGGCAAGGTGTCTAAAGCCAACTCAAAACACTGCTAGAAAAACTGTTGATCAAGGAAGATGGGGTTATTAGATCTGGTGAGGCAAGGAGCCTCCCCCCCACATCCTTAATAGTCTTAGTCATATCTAAGGGAGAAACTATTTAGTGCTGGGACTGGGTGATTTTTTTTTTTTTAAACTTTTTTATTAAAAAACTTAACAAAAGAACATTAATATATCATTCCATTCTACATATACAATCAGTAATTCTTAATATTATCACATAGTTGCATATTCATCATTTCTTAGAACATTTGCATCGATTTAGAAAAAGAAATAAAAAGACATCAGAAAAAGAAATAAAACGATAATAGAGAAAAAAAGATTATACATACCATACCC